>WBMZ01001407.1:5943-40732 GCA_013400975.1 Atrichornis clamosus
TGCTCCCACCTCGCCTGGCAGATCTATGGGCAGTGACGGACTTCGTGTAAATCCTTCCCCCCGAAAAACTGGCTGGTTGACATGTTCTACAGGCAAACGGGACAGGGAAACATTCCCCAAAAAATGGAAAACACTGATGTACGGGGGTTCCAGAGCAGACTGCAAGACAGCAGAAGAGGCAACAGGCAGAGATTAACAGGTTATTGCCTTTTGCAGCCCCAGGTCTGGTGTGAATGCGAGCCTCTCGTTCCCCGCGGGCAGGCGCTGTGCTGCCCATGCAACGGAAGCTGCAGCTCGGCCATGAGCGCTGGGACCATGCGGTGCCCGGGCCAGGGCAAGACCCCCCGAGAGCCGCGGGGCCGGGACCCCGGAGCCGCCACGCACCGCTCTGCCCGGACTGCAGCCCCTGCCCACGGGAGCGGGGGCACCACGGCTGCGGGAGGGACCCATACCCGGCACCTATGCAGCAACATCACCCTGGCAATGCGCGGCCCAAGTAACTCAGTAACTCCTTTAGAAGAGCAACTATGACGTGTTTTTAGATCTGTAGCGAACAGTTTACTTTACCGACTCACCGCTCGGCCCTGGCAGGGGCTCAGGCCTGCCAGCACACGCCGGGGAAGCGTCCCCATCACAGGCCTGGCTCCGGTCACGGGGCTCCCGGAGGCGCCCCGGGTTCCGCAGCGCCCTGCGGGGAAACAAAGGACAGTGAGCACCGGGAGCAGCGGACAGTCAGGAGAGGCCCGCGGCCGTCCCGCTGGTGCATCAGACACGACCTGGCTTGGACAGCGATGGTCAACACTGTCGCTCTGACGGGGAAAGGGTCATCACCTTTACCAGCAAACGCATGGACGTGTCCAGCAGCTGCGTGTGACCTTCCCAGGAAGGGCGGGCGCTCACCGTGAACGCGGCCGGAGCCCGGTGAGGAGCCTTTAGGGACAGGCCCGGAGGCCGAGCGAGGCCGTCATAGGACTCGGCGAATGCCTCAGCGGCCGGGCGGGCACGGAGACGTCGCTGGCCGCCGGCACACACCCGCGCCGCCCCCCTCGGGAAGGGGCAGAGAGAAATCCCAGACCCACCCATTCCCCACCAGAACCAGCACCTACCTCGGCCGCTCCGGAGCAAGAGAGCGAGGGGAGCCGCGCGTGGCGTTTTATGGGCTCCGCAGGCGCCGCCCCGGCCCCGCCCCTCTCGCCCGCGCTGAGGGCGCCGCGGCCGCCGCCATGTCGGGCGGTGCTGTGGGGAGAGCGCTGGGCCGTTCCCGCCGCGCTGCGCTTTCCGCAGAGTGGCCGCGCTCCCGGGGAGGGGAGGGGCCGGGCCGGGTCGTGTTCTGCGCCGTGTTCCCGCCGCTGCCGCGGGCTCGGGGCCGGGGGAGGTGGCGGGAGGCGCGGCCGGCGCGGCGGGGCCGCCATTTCGCGGTGCCGCGCAGGTCGGGCGCTGCGCCGCATGGCGGGGCCCGGCTGCGTGAGGGCGGGTGAGGGCCGCCGGGGGCCTGCGGAGCGGGGCGAGCGGTGGAGCTGGGGGTATCGGTGTATCTGGTGGTCTTTACCGGGATGGGGGAGCGTGGCTTTGGACACTTCAGTTTTCCGTTACAATTAAAAGCCTTGGAGATGTTCAGTGACGTGTTCAAAGGCACGTGCAGCTGCAGCGCCAGCATCCGTCACCCCCGTGACCCACCCTCAGCCCAGAGCGGGAGCCCCAGCAGTCGGTTCGGGGCTACCCGCTCAGCCCCAGCTCGGCTCCTGCTGCTGCACCGGAGCTCGGCTCGGGTTTGTGTCGCGCGGGGCCCTGCCCTGGCTGGGGTCACGTCACGGACAGGCACTTGGCTTACAGTGCTATAGCCAAGCAAATTAAGTTGCATTAAATTGCTTGCCACTGAGTAACGTGAGGAATGGGATAGAGAGCAAAGGATGTGTCTTGAATGAAAACAGCCCAGTTTGTAACCCAAGTGCTGCGGTGAGTGGTGATTTTTATAGCTAAAAATTCACCTTGGAAACGGGGTGTGAATCCAGTCATCCGGACCGAGTGGGGATCTGCCACATGACAGCCCTGAATACACGTGGGAGGTCTTTGCGGAGCACTGCACTGCAGCAGTGCGTGCATCTCTTCGCGTTCGGCAGCGCCAGCCAAGCGCGCTCGCCCTCCCCGGGGGTGGCTCTGTGGCAGGAGCTGCCACCGTATGATCCCGAGCTCTTCCCTCCTTCCCGGCACCTGCCGGGCAAGGCAGGAACTTCTGTCTCTGGAATAACACCTGCTGAAGAGATGGGGTCGAAATGGAGTCAGGCAGGGGCTCAGGCAGGGAGAGGAACAAAGCCAGCAGCCTTTACATCAGCTGGGGCTAAACACAGGAGCTGAGCACACGGTCAGTTTGGTGGCTGGTTTGCAAAAATAGCCAGGGCTCTGCAAATACACCCGGGGCAGCCACAGAAGGTGTTTTAGATGTTCTGAAAGATAAGCCTGCTTTGTTTTATTCACCTCCTTGTCCACACATCCTGCAGGGACATAAATGGACCTTACAGGATGTCGGGCAGAAATTGCTTAATTCAGTTACTGTTAAAATGCTTTTTCCAAATTAAGAGTGTTTGTCGGCAACTAATTCTTGAAAGCAGCTTAGCAAACAGGACTTGTGGAATAAATCTCAACACTGTTAATCCAAGTTCCAGAACACCAAAAGATGAAAAGACAATCAAAGGAAGGACATTTTAAGAGGATTACAGGGAAAACTAATCTTGTTACACTGCAAACCTGTAACATGGACAACACAAAAGGAACTGTAAACGTGATTTGTGTTGCCTAGCTTGGCAAGGAAGGGAAAGTGGGGAGGTCTGAGATACTCAACAGCTGCAGCAGAGCTTAGTATTAAATTTGATTTCATATTTGGGTTTTATTCTCCTTGGCAAAACCACGTGAAATATGTCTTTATCTAAATGAGTTCTTCAGCTCAGTCAGGCTCACTGAACTCAGGAAGTTCCTCAAGAAGCAGCCAAAGTCCCTCCAGTCCCAGTTCTCCCCATTGCTTCCTGCAGCAGGAGCTGTGGTGGGGCCTGCGGGCAGAGCACAGCCTGTGCCCCACAGCCCATCCCGGCTCCCGGTGCCCCCCGCGGCAGCCGTGCCCCTGCCCAGCCTCACAGGCGTGCCCAGGCTGCGGGTAAATGGCTACACGTCACCTATTTGGGGTTTTTAAAGTACCGCAGCTCGGGAAGAATGTGTATTCTCTGCCAGCCCTCGCAGGGACTGTGTCAGCATCTCCTGTGTGCCAGCATGGAATCATTCTCTTCTCTGGGCAGGGGAGACCTGATGAAAGAAGATATGTTCCTGAATTGCTAAACAAAACCTTGTTAGATTAAATGTTTCACATGCCATCATCTAACTTGCTACATTGCTATGTTCAGGGTTCTTTTAAAATCAGAACTGAATATGAAGAAATCCAAACTTTAGTTGGGATACAACCTCTGTTTTCCTGCCTGAGTCCTGGAACGGGCGTGTCTGTGTTTGTCCTTGAAAATTCCTGGATTTGAATCAGAGGCACAAAATTCATGTTTAGTATAAAGCGGTGATATGAGATAACAAATGGTGTAATATGCTCAACCAAGACATTACCTAATCTAAAAACCCAGCACCAGATGCCTACAATATTCTTGACATTTCTAATACAGATTGTGATTTTCCAGCAAATAGAATTTATTTAAAATTTAAAAAAGGTATTCATCAAGAAAGCCATGAAAAGATCTCTCTGAACTGTTGGGTCAGCGGTTTCACTGTGATAGTCAAAATAAAACAGTCAGCACATTGACAGGGGGTTGAAGAAAAAAAGCTTGGTGAGCTTCTGCCAAATCACACACGCTGTTCTTTTAGAATAGGAAAAATCAAACACAAAATTCATATAATGCATTAAAGGGCAGTGGGAAAGAAACTGCCGTGGTTCAGTTACAGAGTCAATTTTTCCATCCTGCAGCTAAAGCTGGAGCCAAATTCAGACACTGAGCAACCCAGCTGAGGTTCAGCAAGACCCACAGGGAGAGAGTTCGGATTTGCCTCTGTAACAGACCTGCCTGTACAGACCTTCTAAGCTTTCCTCCCAAACCCCACAGAAATGGTGACAGCCTCAGTGCGACTGCAGCACCGCGGGCCCGGGGGCAGCTACGGGTCACCGGAACACACCGCGCTCCCGGGGAGCCATCCCCGCCATCCCCGGGACACACCGCGCTCCGGCGGAGACATCCCCGCGATCCCCGGGACCCACCGCGCTCCGGGGGAGACATCCCCGCGATCCCCGGGACCCACCGCGCTCCGGGGGAGACATCCCCGCGATCCCCGGGACCCACCGCGCTCCGGGGGAGACATCCCCGCGATCCCCGGGACCCACCGCGCTCCGGGGGAGACATCCCCGCGATCCCCGGGACCCACCGCGCTCCGGGGGAGACATCCCCGCGATCCCCGGGACCCACCGCGCTCCGGGGGAGACATCCCCGCGATCCCCGGGACCCACCGCGCTCCGGGGGAGACATCCCCGCGATCCCCGGGACCCACCGCGCTCCGGGGGAGACATCCCCGCGATCCCCGGGACACACCGCGCGCCCGGGGGGACATCCCCGCGGGCCTTTGCTGACGAACACAGATCTCCCCGCGCCGGGACTGCTGCAGCTTTTAGGGTCCAAGCCCTGCAGTGAGTCGCAGGGTGAGTCTTGGGGCACTCCTCCTTCAGGACTTGGTCCTTTGCTGAAATATGTTTAGATTTAGCCTTAAAATTGATCAAAGTGTTTAGTTTCCAAGCTCAAAAACCCCACGTTGTCCATGGAAACCGTAAATGCCTGCTACACGAGCATCTGCCTTGTGAACAGCTTTGTTCTGAGGATACAGCACTCCTGGTGCTGCATGACAACGGGACAATCCTGCAAAGTTATTTGCTAGACTACAGGAAACATTTTTGGAAGGAGAAGGGAGCCTTGATGCTTACAAATTAATCATTGATTACTAGGAAATGAATTTTATATGGGCATTGATGAAACACACTGCTCTGTCCAGTGAATTAACAACCCTGCTGATTTCAGACTGAGTCATTTCAGGTGTGATTTATCCAAAAGAAGTGTCAGCTGTCTATATCCTAAACCAAAACAGCAGCAACAAGAAGTTATGGGAATGTACTTTAACATTATGGAACAAAGAAGTATTGCCGTGGCTCCAGGCTGCTCCCCATTCCCAGTAGGCTCTCTTACAGAGCGTTTTGCAGAGCTAAAAGGCACATTTTAGCCATCGTACAGGTCAACATTCCCAAAAATAAATTTGGCACAAATTCTTTTCTTTTAGATCTCCATGCTGAAACCAAGAATGATGGATCACAAAGTCATGTTTCTTCTTTGGGGAGTCAGGACTTCAGGCACTGGAACCAGTAGTGGAAGCCGGTGCGGCACAGCCCTCCCTGCTGTGCCCAGGGCAGCCCTGCTCGCAGGGGTTCCAAAGGCTGCGACAGTAACGGGGCCAGTGCTGAGGAGAAACACCAGAACTGCCTCAGCTGCGTCTCCTGCCTCTGCTGCACCACGCACAGAGGAGCCAACAGGAGAAGCAAGGGACTGCAGCACTCTAGCACCCCACATTTGTCCAGAGCTCCTGCTGGCTTACCCAGAATCCACACAGTGCCCTGGAGTCTCTCACCACGAGGCTGTGACTGCAGGTCTGGGAGAGGAAATGCTTCCCTCACTGGGGTGTTTAACAGCACTGAACAGGCTCCTGTGGCAAAATGCCTTAATCCTACCCAACACTGCAGTAGCCACAAGTGACTGTTGCAGAACAGTCCCAAGAACAGCCTTGAGTCCCATCCAAGGACAGAACTCAGCAGCAGCAGGTGAAGGTAAGGAGAACCTTCCCACTGCTGTCAGTGTGCTCCCTGCTTTCCAATAGGAATTGTTTAGTAAGGAGTTTCTAAGTTAGAAGAATTTGCAATACAAAGCCTCAGCCTAGCAAGTTTCTTTTAATTTTTAAATGTACAGCATTTTAATTCTACAAATGTAAAAAAAAAATTAAAAACAAAAAACCCCTTTACAATGTTTGGGGTTTTTTTGCTTATAATGATCACACCCAACGTGATTCAATGCAATCTGGTCTGCAGTTCCTGTGGCCTGATTGCTGTGGATGATGCAAATAAAAGGCCAAGACATTTAGCTCTGAGACAGCACTTGCAGGAACTGCTCTCTGTGGCACACAGCTGTAGGAACTGCTACTACAGGTCACAGGTAAGTAAACACTGAACACAGCTCACACTCAAACGAGACACTGACACGTGTCAGCCTGCGGTGCCACTTGTGGTGCCACTTGTGGTGCCACTTGTGGTGCTGGAGGGAAGCTCTGGTTTGCAGCACTGCCCCCCAGATCACTGAGGCAAGGCAAGGTTGTGACTCCAGTTACAAGCAAACAAGGAAATTTCCAAGTAGAGATTGAAACTCTGAAGTCCCACCCACCAGCCTTGCCAGGTTCCCTTGTTTAAGTTAACTTTTACATTTCACTTAAAACTCCAGTTTAAGCTCCCACTGACATAGCTGCACTAACACTGTGGCACAAATAACAAACTGTAGCCACGTTCCTTTGCATTCCCTTGCCCTGCCAGGCCTGCACACCCTGCACAGCACAGAACAGGTACCTCCATGCACTCAAGAACCACTGGAAGTTACTCCACAGCTTTACACACTGCCCAGACTAGAGCACAAGCATTACAAATCTATTAAAAAGCAGCCCCTGTGGTGGTGTACAAGAATAAATTAACAAAAAAATGTAGTATTACCATTTATTGGTGACAAACACTACGTTTTACTTACATTCCATGGGGAGAAAAAATTCCAGCGTAAACAATGAACGGAAGCAGTACTGAACTGGCGCGGCTATCGTGCTGTACCTGGACCAATGCAAACCTCATCGCGCACCGGCCGTGCGCAAGAACACAACATCAAAAGCAACACAGTTATATATAAACATAGGTAATTTTTTTCAGCCCTACATGGAGATGTAATTAAACAGTATAAAGCACTCAAGGAAAATCAATCTGCGGTTTTATATGCACTACATTGAGATCATATCCTGTACTGTAGTGAGCTGTGAGCCACCGACACACAGGCCCCAAAACAGCTCAGAGATCACTGTAAGTCACATTGCATTCGAGTTTCCCTACCCCACACTCAAGAAAACTAGAAATTAACCAAAAATGATCAAACCAAGTTTAAAATTCCTAAACTGTTTAAGTTCATTCAACCATTGGATAATCAGAGTTGGTTTGCAAAAATATGGGGCTTTTTAAAATGGTGTGACACAGCCTGTTTCCAGTGAAACGTTGCTGTTCCAATAAAACCAAAATAACCACATACATGGATATGATCTTCCCAAGTTAGTTCACAGGTAACATGTCAGTCTCAGAAGACAAAGTTTCTAAACTGTGCTATTGTTCTAGATACAATTAAGAAACTTTTAAATGAAAAATTTATAGTGTCATTTCAATCAAAACATAATGAAACTAAAAATGTATCACTGTTTGAAGAAAAAGCAACAGTTATGATTTAGACACTACAGTAGATTGTAGAGACTGTAGCACTCCAACAGTTAGGTTACATTAAGAGGAAGCATTTGATTTTCTCTGGTGCTTTCAGGTTTGGGTTCAGTCAAGAGCCTGTTTCAGGCAGTGCTGTCCAGTGTTTGTCCCAAAGGATTTGCGCTCGCCGGTTTGAGGAGAGGGTCACTTTCCATTTCTTGTTTCACACATCTAAAATGAGAAAACACCTGTTACTTAGGAGACAAAACACTGTTTCCACGAGTAAGATGCTTTAAGTCAAATACAAATAATTTGATGTGCATTTAACATTTGTTGCCATATAACTGCCTCAGTTTTTAATCAATTAGCACTTTGTTAATTCCACCACTGTTAGAGATCTTATTATCTCCACGAGAGGCTCAACCTTTTCTCTCCCCAAATCCAGCCAAGGGAATAATCTGCAACCCCCCTCCATGTTTCTGCTGAAAACGGGCTCTGACCCCTGCATATCCCTTTCCATGCAACACACAAGACTGTGAGAGAGAGAAGAGCAGCTGGAACCCCGGAGCCCCTGCAAAGTCACACTCCTGACAGAGAAATGGGCAGGGGCAGCTGAGCTGAGGGAGGCCAGAACTGCTGGGGTCACTCTGGGCTGGGGTCACAGCCACCACACTTCACCCATTTACTCCTGCTTGGTGCTTTGCATTTGGCACATGAAAATGACAGGCTTGATCATCCAATCCCCCCTCTGGTCCTGCTGAGGGGCCAACAGCCTTTGGCATTTTAACCTTTCTGGCAAAAAAACCCCTCACGTTATTTGTCTATAAACTCTCATAGGGTTAATTTGCATCAGTGCAAGGGAAGTCGATGGGTCCCACTCACACAGACATTGGTCCATTTCCTGTCCTTGGCATCTCTGTGGTTTGTTGGTCCAACTCAGACAGCAACTTTAAAATATTCAGTGCAGCCTAAAGAGAAGAAAGAGCACTCAGCAATTCAGCCTCTGGCCTGTTCAGTAATTTAGTGAAAGCACTCACTTAACCCAACCAAATGTTCTAATTCTGGCAATATTTTTTAAGTTGCATAATGATGGTGGAAAATGCAATGGTGTAGAATTTTATCTTGCTTCATTAACCAGTTGGATGGTGTTGTGACTGGGGATTCCCACTGCACTTATTTCAGCAGTGGGGGAAAATTAACACAGCAGGACTAGAAACAGCAAGAAAAAAGACATGAAATTAGTAACAGCTCAAACTGTGCAGAGCTTAAGACAAAGGACAGAAAAATACACAGAACTAAAAAGTCCTTTTCCAAAAAAGAAAACACATTACACAAGAATCAAAAACACAACACAGGTAGGGCCCACGTGACAGTTTAACAGGGTCAGTGTGACACGGCTCAGGCCCAGGTCAGTCACCTCCCTGGAGAACTGACATTTTTTTTCAACTTCATTCAGACCAATTTCAGGTGCAGTTTTCCAGCATAACCCTCGCTCTGACACATGCCTTAGTGAGAGCTGAACCCTGAACTGAGGAGGGCTCACATGGGCCCCAGTCACAGGGTCCAAGCTCCAGCCCAGCTGCCTTTCCCCCTTCTCCCTCGTGCCCTGACCTGTATGCTCAATCTGACAGGCACTCTGCACAGTAGGATGTACAGATGGGCATCAAAATGTTAAAAGTAAGTGACAAAACCCAAAGAAATCTGCGTTAAATTATATCTATTAGGAAATACTGCATCAATTTACAGTATAAAAATCAGCAAAATCAGGTTTTCCTAAGTGTATTGACATATTGCAAATGATTCCTTCAGGCTGCTGTGGCACTCGGGTCACCTCTGGAGTCCAAGGGAACAAGAACAATCCCTGTGAATGGGAGCAGATTGGGAATGTCCTGTCAGCTCCAGCTAAAGTCTTTTATAGCCAAAATCCCCTGTAGGTTTCAATATAGCAGACTCATTCTTCCACAAAGAAGTATTTCAGCCACTGCTAATAAAAAGTCTTTTTTATAAAGGGAGCTGAACAGACTTAAGAGTGTCTCCTACTATCCAGTGCTGAACTGCATTTCTTCCACTGGGGGATTCCACTTCAGCAGGAAGTCTGGAAACGTGGGCCTAAGTATCACAATTTCCAATGAAACATCAGCCCATTCTGATATAATAAGAAAATAAGCTGAGATGCTCTTATGGTTTATAAGTTCCTTTTTGTGCATTTACTGTCATGAGCTCATGCAAATAATATCATGATGAAGCAAAAAAGCTTTTTGCAGACCAAAACTGTGAACAAATGTTCAGCATATTAAACATTATTTAGATTAGATTCTGATATTATTAATCATTATTTCAGCAACCTGTGAAACACTAGACAAGAATTAGCCAGGGAACAATACAATATCTAATTCCTTGCTCCCAGTAGTGATATAAAACCTTCGTCTTCCCTCAGGGAAGGCCCAAGAGCAGCATTTCAGCAATGTTCATCATACCATGTCGTGGCAAGACTCCACATCCTTTCCAATCCCATGACTGATCAGTGGTGGCTGAGAGGAACAGTTTATAAGAGATACAAACTCGTTCTTGTTGTTTTTTGGGAAGTCTTTATATTCAACCTGAAGAAGAGGGAAGGATTTAGTTCTTTTCAGTTACCCAAGCACAGGAAGTGTGTCACAACTGCTACAGGTTATTTGCCTATTTTGAGCCTTTCTTCTCTTCATTTTGTCAGCCAGTAGAACCACTCTATTTGAAGTTTAACATCACTTACAATATTTTTTTTAGTACTCACAAGAGCTTTGCAAGCTCCCTGAATGAAAGTAGCTACTTCATAATGTTGTTGCTGGGACCTTTTTTTCTGATCACTGCTATCTGCATTTCAAATTCTTATATTATGCTTTTTAATCCACTGAGCTCATTTACCATATGAATATAGGAACTTAATGCAATTCTCATTAAAGGGACCAAACATAAGAAAATGCAGAGCCTACAGTGAATGTTAATGAAAAGATAAGTGAAAGAACCTGATTTCAGATCAGCCAAGTTCAAGTCCACACTGTCTTCCTACATCAGGACAATTGTCAGAAAATGCTACTTTGATTTTGTTCTTCCAAGACCTCAGAGTAGCACTGAATTGGGGCTGAGAATGGTACAGAAAACTAAATTTTAAAAGCTGTAAAATTCAGTACATGTCAGAGGTAAAATAGAACTTTTGTATCAATTTCAGCTGAGCAAACAGGCTCAGAACTCATCTGTCACCAGCAGAACTAAAAAGCTTTTGAACAAACAATAGGTTGGACCACCTCAGATAGCTCTGGAAGAAGTCTTGCAAAGCTGAACATTTACCTGGATTCCTTGAACGTTGGAAAGATAGTCCAGCTGCTCGGAGGGCCTGGTCAGAGGGCCGTGGGGGACGTGGCCTGAGGAGTTGCTGCTCTTCAGAATGGTCTCGGCTGTAGGAGAGGTGCCCCCGTAGAGCAGCTCCCGGGCGATCATCGCCGTCACCGTCGCCTTGGCAGGGTTGGGAGCTGCCCGGCTGAACTCTTTGGTGTGGTGTCCTTGGTTGGCTCCTACAGCCTGTGCAACCTCAGGGACCATGGGAAGAATTCCAGCAGGAAGCTGCTGATGGCTGAGATAAGGCATCCTAAACTCATCTTCTTTATTACCTGAGAGGAGAGAGGCACACACTGAAGAGCTGCTGTTTGTGAGTCCTCCTGCAGGCACACAAAGGCACCAAAAGCCACTTTGGAAAAAATAATTAATTTCAAATTACTTTTGAAATACTAACTTGGTGAGCTCCATCAGCCTTTGGAGAGTCAGGGCTTCAGCATCATCAGGGCAGAGTTTGCTTATTGAATTGCTGACTCAGTGCAACACCTGCTTCTGCCAAAGGGAGCCCCTTTACCTCTGAGAGCAGTTTCTCCAGCTCAGTCAAGCTCATATACACCTCAGTTGCAACCACATTCTAGATACACCTTTTGCTTTCAGAATTTTTTATTTCACCATTTAAACTGCAGGAGCAAATAATGAAACCACAGAATGGCCAGAGCCACTGTTAAATAATGCAAAGAGAACAACAGCCCACTAAGTTTAAACTGTATATTGTGAGAACAAGCAGGTAGGAAAGGTAAAATGGGACATTAGCACAAAGAGGCAAGACTGACTATTAACAGCAAATATCCAGCCACAGTCAATTGATAGCAATTTACTGACATTATGGTATAAGTTAAAGAGGGATAAGAACAGCTTTTTAAGGGGAACTCACACAGAGCTGTGGAGGAAACTTGCAGAGGTGTGCTCAAGAAAGGTGGGGAAGACAGGGCCACCAAAATAAACCAAAGAGTCACTATTGGGGCAGAACAGATAAATGAAGTTCTGCAGGGCTGAGCTGTTTCAAGTCTAAGGATGAAAGCCAAAATTTGTAGATGGAAGAAAACAGATAGCAAAGTCTGAATAGGAAGTCAGGAAGTTTACCTAAAATCTTATGGATGCAGTAAAATAGTACTAAAGTCCAAGTCAATCCCAACTTATTACAATTTAAACAGCACAGTTATACTTAAACACATAAAATACCTAAGACATGCTTTCCAGAACAGAAATCTGTGATGACAGACAAACTTTGCACAATGACTCCTCCCACCAGATGACATTCCAGAAAGCAATGCCTGTGTACAGGGTGGCCAGGTTTGGGGTGTTTTGGTTCCAGTCTGTCACCTGAGGTGTAGGTGTGACCACCACAACCATCAACTGCCTGAAACAAGTGCAGGCACAGCTCCTGCTCTCAGTCATCTGAGACAGGCACAGACAGAGGTGGTTCTGGACAAGGCCATTCCTTCCCTCTCCAGCTCTGCCTTAGGGTGACAGTTCCAGTTAGTACTGACACCCTTTCTCATCTTCATCCCAAGAACAGGGGCCTCAGGAGGAATCAGCTCTTTGGGGTTTGAACCAAACCTTCCTAAGGGCTCAATGTGGCTTGCAAGGCAGCAGCTGCACAGCTCTGCTGGTCCCAGAGTGCTCCATGGCACTGCTGAGGGACTGGGAACAGACCTGACACCCCAGCCAGGGCCATGCTGCTTTCACCAGGTTACTCACTAGCTGAAGTCTCCTCAGAGCCCGGCTCAAAGAAGGTTACTTTTCTTCCATCACCTGGTTTCTTCACTGGGGTCTTAAAAATAAAAGGAAAAGAACTCAAACAACATCCCTTGAAAACCTTTTCCCCCCCAAGTTCTAAAGTTTTCCAGATGAAGGTGATCTGACCAGTCAAAATTTTACTGAAGAAGTTATTCTTCAAACCCCTCAATTATTACATTGCTATAACAAAGAGGTAAGTTCAGTGATTGTTATTCACTGAAGGACTGAAACTATCCACAGCCCAGAGAAGTGGTATTAGGAACACAGATACTCAGAAGTAGACACCAGAATAAAGCCAGTTAAACTGCCATTAGTTACTGGTACTGCTGAGGGGAGCATACTGGACACAAATGAGCACATACATGAAAAGGAGAACACTAACCCCAGATTTGCTGTTTGAACTACCTGGTAATATCTGCTGAATCACCAGCAGAACACAAGGCTCCTTCCTGCTAAGGGACCCACCAGAGAGACCTGTAACAAACTTTCCACTGCAAGTGGTGACAAGGCTGTGTAAAACTATTGCTACCAGATCCCATAAACTGTAGGTCTGCAAGTTTCAAAGACCAACACATGGATTATCACAGGCTCTGAGCCATTCCATAAAGCAGAAATACACTCATTTAGCCTTCTGATCAGACTTTGATTTACTTGGAAAACCAAACACTTAATGTGTCCAAAACACTGTTTTTTCAGAGAACAGTCCCCTCAATACAAGTGTTTCCTGGCTAGGGCAGAGAGCATGAATTTCCCACCCTGCTACTGCCTTGCAAAGCTGCTCATTCCTCAAGACTCACCTTCTCTTCTGTCTTTAATGCTGGTTTTGGAGGTTGAGGTTGAGGGACTTTGAAACCTAAAATTTCCAACATATTTTCAGCTGCATTGCGTTTAGCAACCTTTTTGTTTGTGCCCATTCCTTCAGCTGTGTGTACACCAACTTTCACCTGGACAGAAGAGGAAGAAAAACCAATTCCTAAGCAGTAGTATTGGGACTTCCTTATTAGTGATCTGTGTCCTGAGTACGCTGTGAGTCACAAAATATTTCAAGTGATCATTTTTCTAAACAAGTTGTCATTTATTATCAATGGTCATTGGCTTTTGAGCACAAAAAACCCAAAGAGAAGCCAAAGAACTGTATTTCATCATCTCACCTTGGGTACCCTGGTTAGTGTTAATAAATTCTACATTACAAAATATAAGCATCTCAGTATCTCTTAACAGAATATTAATACTGCTGTTAATTAAAACATGGCTCAGATCACTTTTCTTGAACCTTTCTCTGCCATGAATGTAGCCCATTAGGTATTTTGTTAGATCATGTCATGGAAATCTGGCTGCAGTCCTGTGGGCCCTGTGTCCCACCACAACAACCCCAGTGCCACAGCAGAAGGAGAGACCCCGGCCACACCCACCTGCATCACGAACTCCCTGCGCCGGGGCAGCCCTCGCTCTGTGATCAGCATGTACTCGGGTTCCTTCTCCTTCTTGGCCTGCTGTATCTGGGCAAGTCTGCTAATGGGATTCATTCCTTGACCATATTCTGGACTTGTTTGCAGCTACGTAGAACAATGTTTAGGAAATAAGCCAAACTTTGTGAATATTTGGTTTAATAGACAAAGTGCAGCGTGCCACTGAATTAATTCATCTCTAGAATTTAAAAATACTGAAATAAAGGTTGCTTAATGAAACACTGTCACAGCCAAAGAGAAATACTCCATTTATGTGGCTCTGCTGGCACACTTAACATGTAACCCACCCCTGCTAATAGCTTTACAAGTTCTAATCCTGCTATATTAGAAGGGACAGGCTTGCAGGAGAATTTGCACAAGCAAAATCAAGCAAAACCTGAAGCAGTAAAGTCTGAGGCTTGAAAGAGCTTGATTTTTATGTGCTGCTCATTCCTTTATAAGGTTTCTCTTTTATCCTGAATTTACTGATAACTGCTGTGAAAATGGTGTCAGAAGCCCATCAGGGTGGGAGCCAAACACCAGCTCATTTGTCGCAGCAGATGCTGGGAAAGGCTGAGCAGCTGAGCAGTGTTTATCACTGACTCAGAAAAGCCTCTCTGATGATTATTTGCACAGTCAGATTTCCAGTCTTTTCTCTCTTACCTTCACTATTGATTTTGTTTTCTTTTTGATTCGTGGCTTCATTTTCTCAACTGTAGGAAGGGGTGGCAATTTTTTCAGTTCTTCTAGGACTGCTATTGCAGCATTTTTCTTTGAGATCTTCTTGCTCTTTCCTTCTCCTTCACCCATGAATTCTCCAACTGATACCTTGGTTACAAAACTCTTCATATGGGGAGGACCACTTTCCTTGGTCACCTGTTTCAGAGGGAAAAACTGAGTGAAAGCGTGATAAACACTTATTAAAAATGGCAGGCACATTGTTTATAGCAAATTTCTCTCAAGAACTATGGATAAAGAGATTTTAGATTCTCATACAATACAAAAAGTAAATCAGACTCACTCTAACAACATATTCCCACTCAAATAAGCATATACTTTAAAAAGATCAGATACAGCAAGCAGTAAACAGTATTTACACGAGTCATTCACCCATCTTATTTGATTTACTAATTTCTTATTTCAGTATTAATACATGACTGTTGTATTTCATCAGTGTGTACTTCCCCAGGGTTAACATCACCTCATTAAATATATCATGATACAGTAACAAAACATTACAGAGAAAGCAATTCTTTAGGACCTAGCATTTTAGTTCAGAAATTCTGATTTCTGAACCCTGGAGTTCTAAAGAATTCTGGAGACATCTAAGAGATAGCTGTCCACTATGAATTTAGTCTTTTAACTCCATTCACAACATACCATACTTCAAAATATCCATATAGTCAAAAAGTAAGAATGAATTAAGAGCTTCCACCCACAACTGGCTTTGTGTGACAGTGTATTTTTACCAGTGATGCTCGGGCTAATCTGCAATCATTGAAAGTTTCATGTTTCAGAAGCAATTCAGTTACACACAATTGCATTTTCTTACTATAATAATTCAGGTAGTTGACTTAAATGTTACTCTGCTAGCTCAGGAAAGCAGCATGATAAGTTAATATTTTAGTGAAACAGAGATGCTCCTGTGGAAGCTCCTGATTTTAGATAACTGAAATGATCAAGGAGGGGCAAAGAGGCAGCCAGGCCAAAGGGAAAGGAAAGTCAGATGCACATGAGGTCACCTCATGGCAAGAAAAGAAACCTACTTGTGAGATTCTGCACCTCAGGGTAGTCCAGATCAGTGCTTAATTAAGCAAATACTTCCATACATGTCTTTCAGAGTGAGCTCTACTCTTTTGCCTTGACTTGGCACTTCCATGTTCTAACTATTAATGTGGGGTTGCATTTTGGTTCTTCACTGTAATACTGTTATTTCAAAAAGTTTGAAAAAAAGATTGCACAATCACAGCATAGCTGTTCACTCGTGTGATCACTGTAGGGCATGCATTCGTGAACAGGTGGATTTTTCCTTTTTCTTCCCTTCACCATATACATTCCAAGACAATCAGGGTGACTGTCAAAGGTAAAAGTGTATTCACAACTAACAAGACACGTTAAAAGTCAGTTGTTTGGGTTATCTAGGAGAGACTCAACTTAATGTGTACCCTTAATATTCTAATAAAAACAAATCTAGAGCTTGTAAAATAAACATACCTCAAAATTCACAGGCAAGTTCCTTTTAAGTGCAATCTCAAAAACTTGGCTTATTTCAGATTTATTGAGATTTTCATCATCTGGTTCTTTTCCGTTAACCTAAAAAAAGCATACTCTATTTAAAATAAAGATCCTATTAAATTGATTTTTATCCATTCAACCACTTTACTGAACTCTCCAAATTTTAAGTACTCTAATCTTTACTGCCATGTTATGTGAATGTGGAGAAATGCAGCCCACATGCTACAGAACTGAACCTTAACCAGCTGATTAAGGTGTATGTGTAAAAGCTTGCAAACCTTATTTTCATGTGCTCCTTACAGGAAAGAACAAATGGAATAAGGGCCAATAGCTTTAAAAATGTGTTTATACAAATCCAAATTGAAGTGTTAAATGAACTGATTTCCAAATGGAAGTACCTTTATGAAATACAATTTTCATAGACTGATTGGACATTTGCACCAAAAGCACTAAGACAGTATCAGGTAAAAGAAAGGGCAGGAAAAATAAAGATTCTGAGAGTGGGACCAGTGTGAATGAGGGATGGCTGATCAGTCCGACACAATCCTGTCTTTTCACATTCTTCCTTGTAAGTGCTTCATCTACAGCTTTTTTTTTCCATGTCAAGACCACCCTATCAGGAACTTGCCCTAAATCAAATGCTGTCCATCTGTGAGAACTCAAACCTGCCAGGACAGCAGTGCTAGTGAAGCTTTTCTGCAGGCACTTCTATGTATCTCCAGGTAAAACTTTGACTGTGATTCCAAAAACGTCTTCACTGATGCTGGCATTGACCTGAACTAAGGCATGGCAATAGCAACAGAGAAATTTTAGGACTAAGTGTCCAGCAGTGATATTGGAAAGATTATGAAAACGATGAACAGCAACAATTTCACCAATTATATCATGCCACAGTACTAGTTATGCAACCAGGTAATAAAAATTATTTAAGTATCTTATTGGAGCAGCAGCAGGAGAGCTGAGCTAGAGAGCTTTCATGGATCATCACTATTTTGATGGCAGCAAGCATCCCCCATGTCTGCTACTAGCAGGTTAGTTTAAAACATGAAGGATTTTTTTATCCCACCAAGGATCGTGGTTGTTAAAACAACCTCTTCCCATCTCAGAAAAAATATAATTAGTAAAATTAATCTGAAGTTTTCACTTGTCCCACTGTTCTCATGGGTTGGCCTTGTACATCAGGTTTGAGTTGCAGGGGAGCACACTGAGCACAGCCCTGACACTGCTGGTCCCAGGGGCACAGCCAGCACAGGTCGGTGTGGAGCTGTCCCCGGGCACTGCCCAGCTCTGGAGGTGAGCCTGTGGAGCCGGGCAGACAGAGCCCCACGGCCCCACGGCCCCACAGTGCCACGGCCCCACAGTGCCATGGCCCCACGGCCCCACAATGCCACGGCCCCACAGCCCCAGCACCACGCTCTGCACTGGGCAAAAATGGGCAAAACCAAGACCCAACACAGGAGTCCAAAGTCTTGCTCACCATATTGTAAACTCCATTTCAAATGCAATTGCGAGGCTCAAAAGGAATAGCAGCATATTCCCAGGAGGAATATCTGATCTCCTAAGGTCACGTTCATTCTGGCCTGGGTGTGACAGTGAGTTCACACTGGCACTGCCCAGAACGGTCTGGCACTGCCCTCATTCACAAACACTGGCACAACCACTTCGATTACAAGTATTTTTCCTCCCCTTGTCATTTCAGATATATTCTAGTTTTTCAAATTCCAATGTTTCTCTTTGTGAAGATGACCAGGACTTCTCTTTATTGGATTAAATTTTTGCCACTTGACATCCTCTCGAGAGAGTACAAATAGATAGAACAGATTTATTTGCTCTATTACAGTGTATGTTCTTGACACATTCCAAGTCTGCGGACACAGTGCAAAATGCAAGCTCTTTTCCTCAATACCTTTACCTAAAAGAGTAAATTATTAGCAAAATAACCATTAACAGCCTATAGCTATTTTACTGATTATTTTGCCTCTACTTGAGTTCTGGATCAGTGTATTAATCAAAAATAATCATACACACTCACTCTCCCTCCTTCCCTCCACACTTCAAGGCAGGTGATGGCTCAAGTTTTGAGGTTGTTTGCATGTTTGCATTGACTAAACTCTCCAAGGAATACGTGTCTCTATATCAGAACGAGACCCCAAATAGAAGCATTTACCACTCAGCTCTCATCACATTGTTCAAGCAAGTCCCACAAGTACTGTACTCCATTACAAGGGACTTGCCCTCTTCCAGCAACTCCTTCCATCTGCCCTTCCTCAAGACCACCTGTGAGCAAATGCTGAACACCTGGGGAGGTACTGCCCAGAACTGCACTGATTAATCACAGCCATCAGTCTGAGCCTGTTCTTCCACGTTAAGGGTATGAAGAGCAGCAGATATTTACCAAGTGAGTTGGCAACAAACAGAGAAACATATCTGGTTTTAGGATTTTGAGGCAAAATTAGAATTCCTGCCTAAGTCGTGCTGAGAAGTCCAGCTCCCTAAGCTTTAAATCAATGCTTTATCATCTCTATGTCAAGTGACCCCATCCTGCACAACCCCTGCATCCTGTGTCCAGCCCCAGCCAGACTGAAGGTCCTCATGAGGTCTCCCACTACAGCCCTCACTGAATGCAGAGCTCTAACATTCAACTGGATTCTTCAGGCAGGGCTTGGTCCAGCTGAGAGCCAATATTATTACATTCTTTTCCTGCTACTTGCTCCTAAATTTGCAGCCCAAGAAGGTGTGGGAAATGGTCATTATAACCCTTAAAGTCTAATCATTTTATTCAATTATTTCTTCTTAGAATCACAGATTCATTTAGCTTGGACAAGACCTTTAAGATCATTAAGCCCAACTGTTACTATGCACTGAATTCTAATTTAAAAATACAAGAGTAAAATCCCATATACCCAAAAATTTGTAAACAAACCCCCAAATAATAATAAAAAATGTACAGAATTACTCCCCCTCAAAACACATGAGTTCAAAGTTCAGAATATTCTGTTTACACAAGCGCACACACAAACAGGGATACACAAAAGTAACTACATTTAAAACAGAAATTACTGGCAACATCAAATGGCTGGTAGGAAGTATCAGGATTATGTCTGCTTGTGAAACCTTAACTTGCCTCCATTGTATACTGGCATTTTTAACAGCATCTCTCATGACCCTACACTCCTGTATCCTTCCAGGCCCTTGTCTCACTGGATGGAGGAATGAACAGGGTTCACTTAGCACCAAACCCTTCCTTAGTCTACCTTCATCTTGTCTACAGTGAAGCGCTGCTACAAAAACAATTCCCTCAGACATTCGTAAAACTACAGGGTTTGAAAGCCACAAATATTAATGAATTTAAGTACCAAACTTTAAAGGAAGACTTGATTTATCCAAGCTGTTATAAAGCAGCACCTCCTGTTCCAAGGCCCGCTCTCCTTTCCCTAAACTATATTTCCTACTGTTCCTTTTATAGATAACATAAATTGAAAAATAAAACGAGAAAAAAAATGCAGTTTTCTTAGGGTCAAGACAACATTCAGCTCCTGTTTTATTAATAAAATAAGCCTCCTTTCTTGCAGTCTCTCGCATAATTTATTTCCTCTGCCTCTGGATTTACACTCCTCACGCCAAATGAGACATCCTAAAACAACTGCAATGTTTGTTCTGAAGACCTCACATTACCCAACTTTTAAACACAATTCTATACATTTTCAGAAAGTCACCTGTACAGAAGCATTTCTAAAACAGTGAACAGAGAACAAGTCATTGCCACGTGAGCCCATGACTTCCTGCAGAGCTGCTCTCCCTGGGTCTGTGCTCCCTGAGGGGGAAAAGGGCCCATGAGAGCAGCCTATCTGTTACGAGGGTGGGTGCAAAAAGGGGATGTTCTGCACCACTGACACAGAACAATATTCTGGAATTTGGGGTTCTCTGCACTGAAGGGGAACATCCTCCTCTGGTCTGACCTCTCCTGCATGAAGACCAGCTGGCCCCTGCTCACACTCTGCCAGTCACCAGTTCAGATTTCAGTGCCGGGCGGCTCACCCCCACTCTCAGCTCCTGTTCCCAGCATCATTCTCTTCTCCTAACAGCATCTGTAATCCCTAGTAGCCTCCATCTTTCAATTATCTGCATTCCTTCAGGAGACCTTTCCCTTACCCAAGCATCTCCATCAGTGCCTCCCAGGCCTCTTCCCTGAACTGTCAGATCCAGTGCTTTTGCCCAATTACCTGGGCAATGCTCCTTCCCCCACACACACTCCAAGTTTTCACTCAATGTCCCTTGGCTTCACAACACGTTCCTCAAGCCTCTTGCTCTGCCATTCCTGGTAGTTTCCAGCTATTTTTTTTCTCAGTCTGACATCCCTTGTTACCTTCTTGTCCCATTCTTCATTCTCCTTCTTTCTCAGCACTCAACCAGACTCCATATCCAGCAAGTTCTCACACTTCCCAGATTGCAAGTTGCAGTCCTGCCTTTGGCCAAAGCAGCCAACACTCAGGGAGGGGTGCAGGCTCCCAGCCAGCCCAGCAGCAGAGCAACTCCTGTGCTCACAGTGAGACCTTCTGCCCAAAGCCACTTAACAAAAAAACATGAAAAAACAATAATGGTATTGGAATGGAAAGTGCTGGGCAGCCATAAATATATGAAGGGATAAAAACTGACTTCTTATATTCCTAACAAAACGTGTATTAATTTACTACTTCCATGAACTTCCTGCTCTTCTAGAACTTCCACGGTTCTTTCCAAAATCATGTAGGAATTTTGCCCTGGAAGTAAACCCATGCTTGAGTTTTATGTTGCCCATTTACGCACTTCTTCAGAAGTTTGTGTATGATCTGTACCTGATAAGATATTAATTCCTATCTATGCTTCCAGTGCTCATATCTGACAGAGGTCTACAGCATTGCTGTGGAAAAATATGACAGTAAAAAAATTAACATAGCTTAATCTGAGAAAATTCTAGTTCCATAGAAATTTATGCTTTTAAATAGAAGTCTTTCTATTGACACAAGTAAGTCACCACTACTACAAAGAATTAAATTTCCCAACTGTTCCCTTCCTCTCCACAAGGAAAAAATCTACAATAATATCTCACTTTATCTTAGCAATTTATGCTTACGACACTGAGATAACTTCCCACCTCTGGTTTCTCAGGCAAGGGCTCATTCTGCAGAACTTTCAGTGCTTTAGCAGCTGCATCATGCTTAGCAGCTTGTCTTGTTCTTCCCTTCCCATGAAATTGCTGCCCTCCAATTGAAAGCTCCACTTGATAAAGTAAAGGCCCGACAGGAAATGGGTAAAAGTACCTGCAAAGAGAGAGGTAAATAAGCAAATGGTTTGGCCTACAAAGTAAGCAGACACCTAAGTTAGATGTGGATAAATCTCTTGGATATGAGTAACCAGAACTCAGCACTGAAGCACTAGCTTTAAAAAGCCAAATTTTGTTTTAAGAGCCTAGAAGAATTTAGTGAGCGACCTTTGAAACAAATATTGACATTCCTTGTTTTACAATAGGAACACGTTTCTGACCAAGTACCACACAAAGAGGACATAACTGCACTTTTACAGACTTGCCAGGCCAGGAAGTTTTGAATTCTAAGTTCCTATGCCTATATAAAATTCCTTAAACTGCAGCTTTAATTTAAATAAATAAATTTAAATTTTCAGGAAAAGCATCAAACTGTTTCTTCACTTTTGCTTTTACACAGAAAGGAAATGTCACTAAATATTTACCTAATATTTAGCTATTTGCTTAATGAAGCTGGCTAAACCTGAATGCCCTCAAAAACACTTCAACATTTGGTCCGGCTCCCTTGCCCCACCCCAAATAAAGCACTGAAAATAAGGCAAGTTACAGCTCTTGGTGGGTGGACTTCTCCACACCTGCTGCCTCACCGGCTGAGCGTCCCTGCAGGGGCACACAGCCAGCCTGCAGAAATCAGCCCCGAGGCAGGGGCTGGGAGCAGAGGGTCAGAGGGAGGCGCCTGCAGCCCCCAGCCCATCACCTACCGTGGGGGGTAGGTACCCCCTCGCATGGTGTAGTTGTAAGTGGATCTCATCCCTGTGTAAGGGTCGATGGGTTTGTACATGGGCTTCTTCCCCAGCTTCATGCAAAGTGCATTTAACTCCACTGTGGGGGTTACACTGTCTAAATAAAAAGGAATAGAAAGGGTTGTCTAGATGACACAAGGAACTGAGGCAATTTAAGCTCTTACTGCTGTCTCACAGAGGGAAAAATGCGCTCAAGTTTTGCCACATGTAGTGCCTTAAATGACTGAATTCCAAACAGAACTGCTAATGAACACAAAGAGAATAAATCTATATGGTGCACATTAAATCAGCAGCCTAGTACAGTTGTGACAAATCCTGTTACAAAATAGTGAGTTTGCTGGAAGCTCTTTTTGAATTTGTTTTGGTTTTTTTTTAATGTTGCTTTAAATTTCTGAAGCTGCTAATTTACTTATGTTTACAGCATATCTAACAATGTAGTCTGCAGAAAAGAAATTTCTCTTCCCCAAAAAGTACTTTTCAGTTACCAGACATGCTACATCCGTTCTTTGTCTCTTGTCTTCTGAGAATGATCAAATGTTTCTCTGTACCCAAAGACCTAAGAAGGGTTTTTATGCCTCCTCACTTTCAAATTGCAACTGGCCTTGTCAATAGGCAGGTAAATTGCTACTGAGGACTAAAATGTTTCTTCTCAGTGCAGGTATTGTGAGGATGAAGAACTGACTCCCTGTCCATTCTCACTGGAGAAGGAACAGTCAGTAAGTGCCAGTTTTGCTACCCCAGGCCTCACTGATTCAGAAATCAGTGTGGACTCCAGTACAAGAGGTTGGTGTAAGCTAACTGCCAAAAGAAAATGAAACTATGGAACAGATGCACAGACAAAATAAGTAATTGCTAGCTTTTAGTATTTTCACTGTTGACTGTACAGTGTTTCTAAAGAACGATTTTAGGTGATATGAGAACACACCTGGCACAAAAGACAAGCTTTAACTCTTGCTGAACACACTAATGCTGTCCCAACAGCTTTGGACTACATGCAAAGCACCCACACGTGCAGCTGAGATGTGAAGACAGTGCATACAGAATTTGACATTTTAAACAGGTCTGAAAAGCAATCTTAAAAACACAAAAGTTCACTAAACATAGCAAACTACAATTTCAATGCTTTAATACAAATCTACATATATATTTATCTTTAAAGAAATACAAATTATGCAAATTTCAAAGTTCTGATCCAATCTCCCACAACATAAATTTCTTTGGGTTTTTTTAAATTAAACACTTCCAAAGAAATCTTTACTGTCCATCTTTTGACTTATCCTGTCAGAATTACGTAATAACATTCATCTGCCCACACAGAAGATTATTCTTTGCTGTGACCAAATTCCTCCTGTAGTTTTTTTATTGTTGTTGTTCTTTTTTTTATTATGTTTTTTTTTAGGATTAGGATAAACATCTTTTCCAGGATTTCCCAAAGTGTTACAATACAAAACAGTAAGCAGCAGGTTCTTCAAGCCAAAATGATTTTATGGAAAAAACCTATACTTTTAACTCATTAATATGATTATATTTATCACATCGCCTACAACAATCAAAGATTAAATCAAGATGAAGCTCTCACAAAAGCTGACAATTGCCATTGTTAAATAGGCAGAATCACAGTTTTTATTCATCCTCATGCAACTTCAGTACAGACAAAAAGCAGAAATGTGCATTCTCTCTATGTATAATTTTTTAAAAATCAGCTTGTTGTGGCATATACCTGGATTCTTGCCTTCACTACGAGATGGACGAGCTGTAGGCTTGGGGAATTTTGTCCCCTCCAAAGCTTTGGCAGCTGCTGCATGTTGCGCTTTTTTAATACTCGTTCCTTCAGCTTCCCAGTGCTGGTCCCCAAGAGTCAGCTGCACTGTAAACACCTCAAAACCACAAAGAGGAATTTTGTAAAAAGCTGCTTCAGAATTCAATGAAGGAGTTTAGTAGACCCTCTTACACAAAACAATGAGTCTTTCAGTGATGCACGAGTTGAGAACATGGTAATCCAAGCTCTCCTTAATTCCCATGTCATCTCCAGATTTTCAACACTTTGGACATCCACAGGATTTCCCCGATTACTGAACTAAGAATTTCACAACAACTGTAGCTGACAAATATCCTGCACGAGATCTGACAGGCTAAAACTCAGAGCACAGCGTGTGGAGAGGTGACAGCCCCAGGAGAGCTGCTGTGCCCACCTCACTGAACAGCAGCCTGGAAACTTTGTGCCCTTTGTGCCACATAACTCCACTCTTGCTTTCATCCTCTGAAGGGCTTTTTAAAGATATTTTTCAGCAGTTTGAAGAAAGTTAAGTTCACATTGTACCATTAAAGCTTCTGCATGCTTACAGATGAATGAAACACAATCAAAAACATGCTCTGAATGTTATTGCAATACTTTCTGTAAATGCCAACTTGCTTCCTTCACACCTTGAAGCTCACATGACATTTTGGTAAACCAGCTTTTTAGTTCCCAGGTAACAGCTTCACACTTCCCTACCATCAATGCTCTGGAGGGCTTCCCTTTCCTCTCCATTACTCTGGATTATCTTGCACCAAAAGCAACACTTTGTCTTTGCACTCATGGAAGTGAAAGAGCATGAGCATCAGCAATGAGAAAATTGTATGAATATTTACCTTAGAATGAGCTGGACCTTGCTCACTCAGAAGCTTATACTCTGGCTGAATCTTGTTGAAACGGGCTAATTCATTCACAAGACACATGGGGGTTTTCTCTTTGGGGTTTGCCATGTTTGAAGGAGCTGAAAGGTTACACAAAATCAGATAAATGAACAGATAACCATGAACTCTACTACAAATTTTAATTAAAAAAAGAAATCCCATTGGCTTAGCATCTAGTTGCCTGCAATGCTGGAATAGCCAGCTTTGCTCGCTGGCCAAACTGGCAATAATCTACTGAATTTTGGATTTCCAAGCAGTGCTTATGCCTAAAAGGCATCATCATTAAATTCAAGGTTCTAATGCAAGCCAGAAGTAAGAAGTTAGAAGAGTCCCACATACAGCTGGCATCTTATCTAGTACATTTCAAGGAGCAAATCTTCCAAGTATTCATCACTGTCACTTGCTTTGAATAATTTCAAAAAGTCACTTGAAAATTTCTTTTCCCTTCTCCTATTTTCCCCTAATAGCTACTTTTTATTACCCTTTATTTGTTCTATTTCGTTAACATAACATTTTATCTTTAAAGTGGTCATAAAAGACCTAAAGATAATAGAACTAAACAAACTATTTCAAACAACACTGTTTTATATTTAAAATAAGCTTCTGGAAGAAAACATAGATAGCAATGTGCCAAAAATTTAATGTCATACAAATTATAATATTCTTCACTATTACAAACATATCAATTAATTACTGGAACTGTGTGGAAAAGTATGCCTCCACCTGTCTCAAACAGATTTCATTCCATAGGGAGAAAGCATTGCAAGCTACTGCAGTTGGATAAATATTACTTTTAAATTAAGTGTAGGTGCAAGACATCAGGAATATATCATTCCAAACTACAGGCACTAAGAATATATCCAGTTATTGGCCCTCTTTCTTACCTGCAGCTGCATTGGTGGATGTAACTGAAGCAGAGGGCAAAGCAGAGTTTTGGATAGGTCTGCCTGCATTTTCAGAGGGCAAAGAACTGGTAGTGGAAGGAATACTCAAAGGCTGTGAAAGAGCTGGGTTTTTATTCAATATTTGGCTCCCTGCAAGGGTAGCAGAAGGATTCTGAATCTGAACTTGAGACATGTTCACTTCCAACCAGAGCAGATTACTGTAGGCAAACAGCTTTGAATGCAGACAAACTCCAATTTAGGAAGCCAAATTGCTGACCTAAAATGTAAAGATAAAAAAAAGATTATACTAAATATTTAGCATTCTCTAACTAACAATCTACTAAAAATATTCCTCCATCAGCAAAAGGCAAAAATGTGTTCAACCAAGCATCCATTGTTCCCATTTTGTTCACAGTCACTCACACATCCAGTTGCACAGCACAGTCCCACCCATACACCCTATCATGTTTCACACTTCTTTCATTTATAAAAGAGTGGTACAGAAGCTTTATTTGTGGTTGTTCATTACTGTCCATCTCTTTGCTCCACCACTAAATCCACTTAGAAAGCAAATCCAGTTACTTACACCCAAAGCCACTGGTTATACACTGAACAAAGACAACTTCCACGGCCAAATTACATTTCATGCATTCTACTATTTGAAGTTAAGCTTTTTCACTTGGAGGGCAAGCAATAAATGTAGTCTTTACAAGACAACTATTTAGAGCATACATCCTTTATTATAGAGTTTTCCCCCAGGATCACCAAAAATGCCAAGCCACTTATGAGGGAAAAAAGCTGGAGTCCAGCAAGGAATGCCAAAGTAGCTCTGGCTGGGAAAAGCAAAGGTGTAAGAGTTCATAAACTGTACAAGCTGCATGTACAGGAAGGTTACTTCTATTTAAGTCAGGACGTGCCTCAGTCACAGTTCAGGCATCAACTTAGAGCCACTTGGCCTTGCAGCACTATAAACAAGTGCTGGAAGTGCTCACAGGCATCTCTGGCCATTTAGGACGCGCCCCAGGCCGCGTGCAGTGCTGGGACTGATCTTCCCTGCGCCGACAAATTAGTATTAGATTTCTCTTACACACGGATGCAAAATTATCTTCGTGTTCAGCCAGTGGAACCTAAATAGACACAAACTGGTCAGCTGCCCATATCCACTTACAAGCCACGTATCAATTTATTTATTAAAAATACATTTTACAGCCAAGTAAATCAATTTTACACACAAAGGCACTCACACATGCACACGCACTGGTTACCTACAGACATGATTAGGGCAACAAACAAAGGTTTATTATTTCCTGATTTATAGGTAAAAAAAGAAATCACTGCTCCAGCTACCACCAGGGAGCTATTAGTAGCAACACAACTCCACTAGTGCTCTGTGAGCTTCAAATTCTGAACCTGTGAATGGATTTCCAAATGTGAGAGGAGCAGCAGTGAGTCAGAGGGAAGTTTTTAGCTAGTTACTGACAAAACAAGCCTAAGAGGAGAACTTAGATTAATACATTAATGGATAGAAAGATTTAATTATTTATTAAGTAAGAGGTAAGAATCTACTGGGAAATAACAGATACACCACCAAATCTACCATTGGAATATTTTTAATTTGGAAGAAAACATAATGAACATGTCAGACTTATTATACTACCACCTGGATAACTTTGTTTTTACTAGAGAGTAAAAATAGTTCAGATCTCATTAGTACAGAAGACACATATTCAGATTATACTCAAAACAAATCCTGTATTTGACTACTAAATTTGCAGCAGTTACACACTGGGTGCATTGTAACTGTGAGAGTGGTGTTAGAGAGTCTGTCTGAAGGAACTCCAAGAAATCGTAAGACCAAGAGGAGAAGTATTTAGAATAAGACTCCAGGGTAATTTTACAATCACTAAATTTCATTCCCAAGAGCATCACTAGAATAACTGAAAACTTTCAAACATAACACAACAAGAACAATTGCCTGGCAAAGACTATACCAAAGTCTTGCAAATGAAAAAATGCAATGAAGTCTTGCAATTAAAAAAGGGAATTCTCCTTTCCTGTGAAGTGCAGCGTCTTTCCCAGTAACAGAAGTTACAGTTTCCAGCCACTGGTTTTGAGAAGACGACAACAAAAGTTGTTATTTTGAAGTCAGAAATATCAGGATGTTTCAGATCATGCTGGAAAGGACGTCTGACATTGTTTTCAAAAAACTGCCTACAAGCAGTTTGCTTTTAAAGCAAGGGACTACCTTTCACACATTGTCTGGTTTTAGGGCAAGGTTTCAGCTTCAAAACACATAGGTGAGAGCAATTTTCTGATCGTAGGATGCAGGGAAGAGCAGCCAACAATCCCCAGGAATTTGTTTCCCCAAGAAGGGAGGCCCCTGACCAGGACAGCCCAGTTTGCTTTCTCCATGTACAGCCGAGTCCCAGAGAGGCTCAGAACACAGCTCAGACACTCCCAGCTCTCCCCACACCCCCAGCCAGCAGTGCCCGCCTGGGACAGCTCCTCTGCACACGCCTCTGGCCACAGGAGCATCCACACAAAAAACCTGGGGGACTCGAGGTCACATCCTACTGCTTGAGACAAGCAACAAAGAACAGTCTGACTAAAAAACTGGAATTTGGTTTGCATTTTTCAGCTACCTGTGAAGGTGCCAATCCCTTAGTTGATTTGTGGGAAATATTTCGCTCAGATAAAAAAACCCACTGTCCATCACTGCACATTTAATTAGAGGTTATTTGGGGATGCTGAAGGGATTTACACTGCTTTTACAAAGAAATATGCCCTTTACCCTATAACAGGCTTATAAAATTCTAACTATCCAAGAAAAAAGTACCATAATTGAGAAATTTGAAGCTAACAATTCTTAAAGGCTGTTTCAGTGGACAGAGGAACAAAGATGCTGGAATTTCAGTAGATTTTTCCATGCAATCAGGGGTTAGCTGCTTCAAACTTTTGAAGACAAGTGCTGGTACAAGTAACTGATCCCTACATAATAACTGAGGCATTGCTGGAACAGAAGCCCACTCAAACATCCAAGAGAGATGAAAGAACAAACATATTTCTCACACTATCTTAGCCAGCAGCTAAGTACAGAACTTGCTCCTTTTCCCCCCTTCCACAGTTACTTTTCATTAACTCATACAATATGAGTATTTTAAATGTTATCAAAACAGTGTTGCACTAGAAGGTTATCCTCAGGTTAGTGGTGACCTATGGACAATACCAAACTTAGATGGATTTCCAGATGACAGAGAACTGCTCCTCACTTGTTTTTAGATTTTTATTTTCTTTTGGTGCATCAATGCCTGAATACTCCCAGAAATTTTGAACACATTAAAATGCAAAGTTCAGACGTCACCAAGGTAACCAAAGAAATGCACAAAGATGTGAGCACGGTCAGTCCAATCAGCCGAAAACAAATTAAAATCTTCCTATATAAAAGAAAGAATGTGGCATTTTCAGATAAAAGTTTTGTTGGGCTTTTTTGTGTTATAATTCATACAGGAGTTGCAGGTAGAAGCCAGAAGATCAAACAAAACCAAACACTTCCCGTGGATAATCATCTTTTACCACAACTTCTATTTTTTTTTAATATGGTGAAAATAAAAGGTAAGAAACTGTAATGTTTTAAGTAAGTTTCCAGTACCTTTAAGAGATCCAGAGAGTGAAGATTGTGATTTAGTTCTGAATAGGATATTTATGAAGAAGAATGCCTAAAAGAAAAAAAAGAGTTAGTATTTTGTTTCCTAAAGCCACAAAAAGGTCTTCTGTAGCAAATATCTCACCCTACACTGACTGTGTAAGGTCATACAAGGACTTGTATGACCCTTCCATCACCACTGATAAACTGCTCCATGGAGCTGCTTTTCCCAGCAGAATGTCCAACCTGATCCAAGAATCTTCCCTGCTCTTTCCCCAAGCTCAAGTGATGTTCCTCACCCAAACAGCAGAATCTCACAATAGTGCTCTTTGCAGAATTATAAGAGTCACTTGCCAATTTTCTTTCTGTAGTGAGCCTTCCAGTTCTGTCAAAGTCAACCTTCTTCCTAAGAGCCCTAGAGATCAGCTCCCAAAATTAGACACAGACCTTAATTCACAAAGCCAAATCGAAAGCAAGCCACCAACCTGAGAAACTCTGGTAGCTATTCATTGCAAAATCTGGTATAAATTGTACCTTTTGGCTACATTTCCAAGCTAATGATTTCACTCATAAATAGGCTAAAACCATTTTAGAATAAAATTATCTCAGTGCTGCATATGAAACCTGTCACTGCATGGACTGCTCTAAATGGAAATCAAAACCTATTCTATTCTGCTTACAAATATAGCACAAAGTGTTTAATCCTTCTTTTCCATGCCTAAGCCAACTGTATGCAGATGCCAGCAACATCACTACCAGCCACAAAATGGGGGAAATCTCAAACTTCATTAAGGTTAGAGGAGGACAGAGCTCTTGAATTTACTTCAGACATGCATTTCAAACTCCTACAATGCCTCCTAGAACTATGACCAGTTATCCTGGAGGAGTCCTGTGGAACAGATGAGGATGCAGAGCCCGGGACAGGCTGGCATGGCACCTGTTTATGAGCAGGAGAGTGAAGAAGGAAAACAAGAGGATTACAGTTGGTTCAACTTCTCTTCTAGAAGGTTTTCTGGAGGCTTAACTAAGCATCTGAAAAACAAGGAAATGGATAGTATCTGCAGGCAGTGTCAAGACCAAGCTGCATAAAGACAATGGAATTTTCTCCACCAGCCAGCGCTGGAGGCCCTGCCAGGCTGGAGAACGAATCCCTCAACCTCCGCAGAACAAGCCCAAGGTGCTGGGCAGGCACTGCCCGCTGACAACCCCAGCACAGCCACCACTGACGGGCACCAGCAGTGGGACAAGAGCTACAGCCAACACCCCTTCCCAACACAAGCCAACATTGACAGGCTGCTTTAGAAACAGCCATCAGCGCTCTGGGATGCAGCAGTGGAGAACCAGCCCGAGCCAGGGCTGCACTAGTCCTGCTCTGTACCCAGGCACCTGAGCCCTCGGGGGAGCACTGCACCCATATGGGGACCAGGCTTCAGGCAGAATCAAAGTAGGAAAAGCCCAAAACACTCAGCTTCAGAGAAATATAACCTAGAGGAAAACTACTAAAGGATTTGAACTTGTGTATTCTGAAGAGGAGAAGGCTGGCTGGAGCCTGACAACCAGCATCTCATATACTTCAATGGTTTTTGGAGTGGAAAAGAATAATCTGTTCTCCATGGTTAAAATGACAGAACCAGAGGCAACAGGCTTAAAAGTGCATCAAGAAAACACCCTCTGAACAGTAATGGTCGCAATGAAGTATCCTGCTTTGGGTGACAGAAAGATCCCCAGTGGTGGCAAGCTTTAGGTCATTGACAGACATCCACTGAGGATGAGGCTGGCAGACCTGACACCACAGAGGGATGGATGGACCACTTCACTCCCTGAGTCCCTCCCAGGCAGGACTCCCAGGACTGAACACTCTTCTGGGCACCTGCTGGACTGGCACCTTTCCACCTCTTATCAGAGGGACACAAGGACTTGTTGTTGTTGTTGTTAGAAAACAACTTTGGCAGCACAGGATCTCCCATGGGTCCTGCTGCAGACTGGCTCTGAACTCTGAGAAAGCACTTGGAAATACAAGAGACTAAATCCTCAAAGAAACAGGTTTTATTCATTGTCAGTTCCAGCATATGGAAAGGTGTCCTGTTCTCAGGAGGTGTAGACTTGGAAGGCTGCAGGTTCTGACACTCTCATTGTGCCTCTTTTAGGAACCAGCTGTGTCCCCCATTCCCACCCTGTGTGCACACACTCACTGCTCCTGCTCCACCAGCGCCAGGCAGAGCAGCCTGAGCAGCAGCACAAATGCCAGACACAACTATCAAGATTCATATTACAAGGGCTTCCTGGCATCATCAACTAAAAATCATGCGACAAACAACATCCAAGTAGCAGGTTTAGCTATAGGAAATGAAATGTTAAATGAAGACTGTTCCTCTCTGAAGAGCAGATATTCCATGACCTGAGCAGTCACTGGCCCATGGCAGCAAGAGCAAGGCACAGTCCTTGTTCCTTATCAACAACAAACTGTTCTCAAGCAGGAAAGTTCATTTATCCTCATTTCACAGATGGGCAATCAGAACATGAACCCCAAGCCTATCCCTACCAAAGGGTGTGGGTACCCAAGGGGGGTTCAGCTCAAAAAGCTGAAGGGGGTGTGGAACACAGCCCTGCCCCGTGTGGCTCCTGGCACAGCACTCCAGTCAGGCAGGACAATCCCAGCTGTGAGAGGGATCAGGCCCAGCTCACACCAGAAGTCATGGTAACCCCACACACAGACCCACTAGTGAACAACATTTTCTCCCCTTGTTTGCAGGGGGAATAGATCAGTGTGTAGATAAAATAATGGGGTAGAACGATTCCTCTCTCCTCCTGTTTTTTAAGGAGTTTTAAATAACTCCAGTGTGGTGGCTGAATCTCTCTTGTCCCTCACTCAACTGTTTTGAGGCATGAAGAATAAATTTCCACAAACTCTAGGAGGTTTGTTGAGATGCTTTGTTACCTAAAATACATTTGAAAAATCTGCATCAGTGGTAGCTTTGTAATATACAGCATAAAATTCTCAAGATGCTGCAACAGTGTTTAAGAGCATCTATTTACAACTGGAGAGTCTAAATAAACACTCACTACAAGCTGATAAAGAAAGACTAAATTTTACAGACTTAAGGCTAATTGCACAAAATGTAAAACACTGGTTGAAAAATGTCTTCTTCTTAGATAAATCTCCTACACTATTTTGGCAAGACAGGGTCCATCTCAAAGGTAACACTGACTGTAGAAAAGGATGCTGCTCTTTTTGGTAAGGGCACAAACACTAAATGTTATGCAAATTAGCCTGGGAGTCAAGATAGGGATTATTAAGAAGGGAACAAAGCTAAAATTTGAAAGTAAAAGCTGAAGGAAAAGAAGGAACTAGCAAACATACACATAAACCATACAGTTCCAAAGATAATGCAAATTCATAAACCATGAAGTGATATAATGACTGAACACTTAACTGTTTACTTCTAGTTCAATTAGAATTGAATATTTCATGTATTTTGGTTTTCATCCCTGTAGAGCAGGTCACAAAACCCACAGACACTGCTGAGAGCCACCGTGCCCAAATCTCCTTCACTGTCCCACACCATGTTCAACACCTCTAACGAAATAACCAACCCCTGGCAGGAATCCTGGACAAAGCAACCAGAAAAAGGGGGTTTTGAAAGTTCATTTGTCTCCAAAATAAAGTTGCTTTTCTTCAGGAAGGTCTGAAGGGCACAGAACAGTTTCCAGTTTTGCTCTGACTTTGCATAATCACATCACTCCAAATTTATTTCAACTTATGAATAACTTTGCCACAAAACACATTTTTACTGACCTGTACTGATAGTGAAAACATGATTCATGCTGTTGCAAAAAACTCTCAATAAAGGGTGTCTGCTTAAAATAACAATATAAAATAGAATTGTTTCTTGCATACATCCTTTTAGAAGAGTTTTGAAATAAGTTTCTGACCTGACTTCAGAAAATAGAAAATATAGTAAAAAAATTCAGCTCCTCAGCTCTTTAAATTCTCATCAACATGTGACAGACTTTCAGTTAATGTCTCTGTAGAAGTCAGAACAAACAAATTTGTTGCATGTATGAGATAATCAACAGACAAATCAGAGATCACTTTATTACATCGCAGCTACAGCTGCATAATTAGAACTCAAATTCTCATATCCACTAGTATTAAAAAAAACCTCCAAAAACATTTCTGCCAGTTTGAGCAAGGGAACTGTGCAGTATACTTGCATGTTCTAGTTAGAAGAAACACAATGTTATAAATACACTATTCCAGAAGCAGAGAACAGACTTCATTCAGATATTTTATTCCACTTCACATACACCTAGGCTTCATTTTCATTCCAGAGAATGTTCCTCCCTGGTTTACCTTAAACCTGCCAGAAAAGCAATGACAAAATACCCAACAGATGAATGCATCACAGAAAATGGCTCTGATGTTACCAAGTACAGCATGCCCTGGATGGACAACCCAAACCCTGCAAACCTCTAGGACAAACAGAGGTAGGGAAAAGGTTTCAACAGAACTTGTTGCTTTACATCTCCCGAAAAACTAGTGCTGTGCTCAGGAAACAGGGAGAAGTGATCCTGAAGCAGCGACGGCTGCCAGACCCGGTGGGAACAAGGGGAAAGCCGGTGTTGCCCGTGCAGGTGTGCCTGCGTGCTGGGAAACCCGGGCAGGAGGTGCTGGCGATGTCCCTGCTGCTGTCACCGCATCCGCAGGTTCTGTCCCAACAGTCCGACCGGTCTGGTTCGGACTCAGGAGTTTTGGTACCGCGATCCCGTGCCCCGGCGTACGCAGTCCGGGAGCGATGGCCGCAGCCGCCTCCCGGGGGTCCGGGATCTGAACAGGCTGTGCTACCACGGCCGCTGTGCTACGGGGTGCGGAGCCGCCACTACCGTCCCAGAGCTGAGCCGAGGATTTCGGGCAGTGGAGTGAGCGAGTACTCCCCGCCCAGGGCACCGGGATGCGGTGCCGCCGCTTCGGGTCCCCGGCCTGCCGCTGTCACTGCCGCGCCGGGGCGGCCGCGACACGGCCGCCCCCGACGCTCCCCTCCGCGGGCCGGGGGCACTGGCGCCAGCGCGGGGCCCATCGTGGTCAGGTCCCAGCCCCTCGCCGGGGCCGTCTCCCGGCCATGCTGTCACGGAAACGGGCACAGCCCGGCTGTGCGCGGGATGAGCCCCGGGACGGGAGCCGGCACAGGGCGAACCCTGGACGCGGGCCCGGGCCGCCCCCTCCCCACGGCCC
>WBMZ01001408.1:0-11450 GCA_013400975.1 Atrichornis clamosus
GGCAGGGGCAGGGGCAGGGGCGCTCAGCCAGGCTGGTGTGCACTGCTCTGTGTGGGGAGGGGCCCACAGCCTCTCCAGCATCACTTTGTCAAAGACTGTGAGCACCACGCCCAGGGCATCCCTCTGCTCACAGTCCCCACGAAGACAAGGCACAGTTGTGTCATTTTTGAAGGAATTGCCATGAAATTGCAGTCCTGGCAAAGGCCCAGCACTGGGGACATTTCTCCAGGACACAGAGCCATGTTTTCAGACCTCCTGTGTTCCCAAAGCTGAGCCCCACCTCACAGAGCGGGTGTCCCATGTGGCCAGGCTGGGGCCAGGGATCCTGAGGGCTGAGAGAGGAGCTGGCTCAGCAGGAAATCCTCGGGGAGAGGAACTTGGGGAGAGGGCTGGTTAAGAGGCAAACTCTTCCCTCTGAGGAGGGGTGATGGACACCCTGGTTCACACACGCCAGCAACAAACCCCTTCCTGTACCAAAAAAGCCCTCAGGATTTTCACACCTTTTTAAACGTCCCCCAAGAGACTTTCACCCCCTGTTGCACCGCTGGGAGCTGGTCTTTCCCTCGCACAACAGCTGTTCTTTCCTACTCACACCCAACATCACCCCAGGCTTCCACCCGCTCATCTCGGAAGCGTTTCCCCTGCAGCTGCCCGGGCCCGGTTTGGCCGTGCCATGAGGAAGGGAGGCTCGGCGAGCTCGGAGTGCCTGGAGGTGGCAGTCTGGACCCGCGGAGCCCCTGCAGAGCCCTGCGGGAGCCGCCGCCCCGGCGCTGCCCCGCGCCCCGGCCCCGCGCAGGTTTGCCGGGGTCAGGTGCGTTCCCGGGCTGGCTGGAACAGGTGGTGAGCTCGGCTTCGGATTTACTGATATGATCCCTGTCTGATCACACACCAGCTTAGTCTGCCAAGCAAGGCTGTATTCCCAAACCACCTTCTCTCCCCGCTTTTAGCACAGTCGTTTAGCATCATGTCCAAGGAAATTACTCAGGATAATCTGATGTAAAATAGAAATATCAGCCCCAGCTGATAACCTTGGAAGGATTATGGGTTAAGTTCTGTGTGGGTTTTCAGGTGTCCCATAGGTCACGTCGGAAGCCACCATCAAGGAGTGAGATAAGAGCATCCCGGGATGACAGAAGGGCCTGCTCTGCCATCAGGCCAGTGGCTCCCCACCCCAGGGCTCAGGGAGGGACGAGCCAGGACTGCAGCACCCCCGGCTCCGGCTGCAGGGCTGGGAATATGGGGCAGGATTCAGAGCAGAAAGGCAGGTCTCAGATCAGGAGGGCTCCCCCGGAGCAGTCACCTGCTGTGACAGGAAAGGGAGGACAGCAGTGGCACTTCATCCCCTGCCTGTGAAGGGGACTTCAGGGGACTTCCTCTCTCCTTTGGGTGTGAAAGGGAACCTGGACGAGGCGGCCTGACAGCCTCCAGTTACGCGATGTGCATCCAGGGCAGTGCCACTGGTCCATGGGATGCACCCTAGAGCACCTCACTCAGAGGGCAGCGCCAGGGGCCAGCCCGACAGCCCAGCTCCCCAGGGACCTGTGTCCCAGCCCCCGGGGCCTGGGACGGGAGGTTTTGCTGGGCAAGTGAGCAGGATCCTCACCCCTGCACCCTCAGCAGTCTGTGGGTCCCTCACCCAGCAACCCAAGCACAACCACACCTGCTCTTCTGAGCAGGCTGTCAAAAATCCCCAATATCCAGTCAAACAACAAAGCCTCTCAAATCTCCTGGATGAAAACTCCTGGCAGTTGTGTTTTGGGAAATCTCAGGGCACAGTTACTGCATCTCCTGCTTATGATGGTCCTTCCAGAAGGGAATTGCAGACAATCTGCGAGTGCCAGAAAATTTTCTGGATGCAAAACTGGGAACATTTCCCTACACACCGTCCTGTTTATCCCTGCAAGTTAAAAAAAGAAAAAAAAAAAAAAAAGCAAGAATTTGTTTACTGAGTTAGAAAGACTAAGGGGTTGCACACCACGTGGGAAACTTGGGGAAAGGGTAAAGGCTTTGGAACTTGTTGATCTCAAATCCCAGCCATGAGAAGTCGTTTTCATTTTGATAATAAAGAAAGGGAAATTGTTCCCAGCACTCACTGGTCTCTGCCTGACCCCAGCGTCTTTCACTCTTAAATATTTCTTATTACTCATCATGTGCCTCATTTCCTCTCTGCCTTCCAAACTTCCAAGGATGGGTGAACCAAGGACCTGAGGGAATGGCATGAAGATGTGTCAAGGGAGCTTTAGGCTGGATATCAGGGAAAGGTTCTTCCCCCAGAGGGTGCTGGGCACTGAACAGATCCCCAGGGAATGGGCACATTCCCAAGGCTGCCAGAGCTCCCAGAGCATTTGGAAAACACTCCCAAGTACAGGGTGGGATTGTTGGGGTGTCTGTGCAGGGCCAGGGGCTGCACTGGGTGATCCTTGTGGGTCCCTTCCAGCTCAGGACATTCCATGATTCTACGTTTCCATGATTCTAGGGAGGAGAGGTGAGGGATGCGATGCAGGTGATGGAGAGCAGTGGTCTTCATGCCTGGAGAGGAGCTGAGGGAGCGCTGGAGGACAGAGTCAGTCTGGGTGGATGTGCTTTGGAGACTGATGGGACGTGAGCTTGGGGACCAAGAGGTGCTGCAACACGAGCAGGGCATGTCCCAAAGTCACCAGGTGAGCTCACACCTCAGTGCAGAGGGGGTGAGATGGAGATGACACAAAGACAGGAGGAGATGGAAAGGCAGGAGGAGACAGAGATGCAGGTACAGGAGGTGGCAGAGAGGCAGCAACAGCAGGATTACACTCCTTGCCCGGTGGGACTGACCACATCTCTCATGGACACACAGCAGGGACGTGTGAAACCCCATTTAACACCCAGGTCCTCTAAATCTCTTATCAAAAGATGAGGTTCCTCATTACAATTTCTTTATTTCTCTCACATTCGGAGCTGCCAGGGAAGGGTCAGCAGCACTTATGAAATTTTCAATTCTCGCAGGTTTTGAATTTACATGTTTTTCTGTGTCTGAGCTGGAAGAAGATTATGAATAAAAGATTAAAATTGGAGGTCTCCAATCATTTAAGAGAAATGCAATGAGCATTTATTCCGGGAACAAGCAGGAGCCAAACACCACTGCGTGCATACCCGAAAATTAGCAGGCAACTTCAAACAGGGCCTAAACAAAAGGCTGTGCTCTTTGATGTGACACTGCTGGGGTGTGGGGAGGGGCAAACCTGGGCACCTGGAAATCTCTGGGCTCTGCAGGGTCTCAGGAGCAGAGCAGCAGCCTCCTTGGCTGCAGATACTTCAGAGGAGGGATGAGTCCCCCGGCTCCATGGATGCAGTCCCAACGCTGAGAGGATAGGGGAGCACCTTGTGCAAGTGATGGAGCTCTTCAGGAGAGGTGCAGGGATGGGTGGCGGGACAAGGAAGGTGGCCAGGACAGATTTGGGTGAAGTAGGATGTGACTGAGAGACTTGGGAAGAGCTGAGGCAGGAGAAGGAACTGGAGCTGAGGAGACAGGGAAGTCCAGGTAGGTCTGAGTGGGGCAGTAGCTGAAGTAAGAGGCCAGGGCAAGCTGTGCCTGGTGTGGAAAAGGGCTTGTCATAACTAGAGGCAAAGGCTTATTGAGCACAGGCTTTGCAAAGGAAACCAAAGTTCTAGTGAAATCTTTGGCTCCTCTGCTCAGAGAGATGAAAACAGGTTGGGACTCGCAGGTGTGTGGCCCCTGCTCTGGCCATGGGCACATTTCTGTGCCTGTTCTCACCACGCAAAGAAAACCCCACCCCTTGCTCCTATACCTGGCCTTCCTCCCTGAATCCTTGCTTTTCCAGGCCCTTTGTTTTCAGTTCACTTCTTTATCAATGCTCTGATACTTCAGGGAATAGGCACAGACGTGGTTTGTGGTTCCCAGCACAGCCCCTCTCAGGCTCTGTCAGGATAAGGCACATCCAGGCTGGAGGGGGGTGTGAGTCTCCTCAGTTCCTGCCTCAATCTCCTAGGGCTTCCTGAGTCCTGCTCCCACACCTGAGCCAGGAGCTGAGCTCCCACCCCTCAGTGCCACGGGTCCTTCGCCCACGCTGTGTCTGTGAGGTGTCCCCACACACCTGTGCTTGCAGTGGCCTGGCACTACCTGCTGAGAGAGCCCTGGGGGCTGGGGCTGGCAGTGGGGAGGCCGCAGAAGAGCCTGGACTCAGGAGAGCCTGGCAGGACTGCAGCCGTGCTCAGAGAGGACATGCCACATCCCTGGATGGGAAACACAGTGCTACGGCACAACCTGACCTGTGACGGGGACAGTGACAGTGGCACCATGAACAGGATGCTGCAAGGAGAACCTGGAGGTCCCTTTCACCAGCCTTGCTCCATCCTGGGAAACTCCCAGGCAGTGAGCTCTAAGCAGCAGAACTCACTGATTAATGCTGCTCATCAAGCACTCAGATGTTTCCACAGAGCTTTGAAAGACGTTTCCGCACCTTCCACCTTTTTCACCAGCTGCAGGCAGCATCCCTGCCCCTGACCTGCGCCTGTCCTGCCTCCCCCGGAGCCGCCGTGGGTTCCAGGCAGCCGTGTGTGGCAGAGGCAGCCAGCACGAGGGGCTGGTGTCCCTGCAGGCTGCACGGAGAGAGCTGACAGCGCGTGAGGCAGCAGTGCCCCCGCACACAAGACGGTGGCAGCCTCAGCTTGTGTCTGCACAGGGCTGGGAGAAGGCACAGAACAAGGACCTGTGGGCAGAGCTTTGATTCCAGCTTGCAAAGAGCCTGGAGATGCTGTCGGAGGAAAGCGGCCCCCAGACTTCTTGTAGCCCACCTGCTCTGGTGGCCACACTCTTCCCTTGCCCCTGCTCTCCTGACACTGTGTGTGTGTGTTCAGCTGCTCCCTGAAATCCTCCCACCATCTCTCCTTCCTCTTCCTCACAGCCCGCTGGGGGCAGTGGGCAGGGTGGGGAAGCACCCGTGGTGCTCAGGGATCCCGTGGTACTCATGTAGCGATAGGACAAGCGAGGAATGGTTTTAAACTGAAAGAGGGCAAGGTTAGATGGAATATTAGGAAGAAATTCCTCCCTGTGAGGGAGGTGCGGCCTGGCACAGGGTGCCCAGAGAAGCCGTGGCTGCTCCATCCCTGGAAGTGTCCAAGGCCAGGTTGGACAGGGCTTGGAGCAACCTGGGGTAGTGGAAGGTGTCCCTGCCCATGGCAGGATCTTTCCCAGTCTCAGATTCTGTGAGCCCACCAGGTTTCACCTCCCTGACAGTGTTCTTTGAGCAGGGCAGCCCAAGGAGGACAGCTGTGACAGGGACAATACCTTGTCTGCAAGAGGACGGCAGCACAGAGCTCCTTCCCGGGAAGAGCAGAGTTGCGGCACATTTGAAATTCCCCGCACATGTATTCAGGAGGGGGCCGGGGCCGGGGCTGGGGGGAGCTGTGTTTTGTTTCCTCTCTGCAGAGAGCCTGTCAGAAAGGCCCACCTCTGGGAGGACAGGATGGACAGACAGACGTGGCTGGGCTGAGCAATGCTCGGGGTGTGCTGCTGGGAGCCCTCCAGCGCTGACAGCCGCCAGCTCCCTGCCCTTGCAGAGCTGTGCCTTCAGTCTGATCCTCTCCCAGGACTGCTCCCACCGCTGGCAGAACCTCATCCTCAGCTTTTACACATCCTCGCTTCAGCAGCAAAGACCCTGACACGCCTCCTTTGGAACTGGGACTCATCCTATCCTCGGGACAGAGCCCTCCTTGCCCGCCCTGCTCTTGCTGAGCATCCACAGGCTGCTGGTCCTGTTCTGTCTCAGGGTCCGGTGCAGTCTGACAAAACCTCAGTATCTGTGGGAGATCTCATTGTGGCCTGCCAGTATTTAAAGGTGGCTTATAAAAAAAAAGAGGGAGAGTAACTTTTTACATGGGCAGAGAGTGACAGGACAAAGGGGAATGATTTCAAACTGAAATAGAGAGTAGGTTTAGATTGGATATTGGGAAGAAGTTTTCCCCTGTGAGGGTGGTGAGGCCCTGGCACAGGGTGCCCAGAGAAGCTGTGGCTGCCCCATCCCATCCTTGGGAATGTCCAAGGCCAGGTTGGATGGGGCTTGGAGCGAGCTGGGATAATGAAAGGTGTCCCTGCCCATGGCAGGGGGTGGGACTGGATGAGCTTTAAGGTCCCTTCCAACCCAAGCCTTCCTGTGGTTCCATGATTTGATGGGGAGGGCCTGGGCTGAGGAACAAGCTGTTGGGGTGAAAAGAAGCAGCTCAAGGATGAGCTGCACTAGGCCCAGTTCTCCAGCAGCCTGGTGAAACAGGCTTGGGAAGACAGGTGGGTCTGTGCCAGCTTCTTCTCTCTAGTGTCCTGCATCCTCTTGTTCTCAATTTTCCAGGTCTACTACCATGTCTGTATCCACATTTACTCTTCTCTAAAACCCCAGTGCTTTGCAAGGGAGGTGAGGGGGTGGGGGTGGAATTAAAACACTTGAAAGGGGGTCAGCAGCACACACCACGTGTGGTGCACAGGGTTGGCACCTGGGACAGCTTTTCAAGGGCCAACATTACAGTAGTTACGGTTTTTTAAGACTGTTCAGTGTAAGAATGTACAGATTTTAAGAATGTCCATGGGAGGCACCTGTGCTGACTGCCCACAGATCTTGCTGTGGCTGTCCCTCGCTGAGCCTGTGTTTTTGTGTGGGCTTTGGAAGCCTGAGCGTAGGACAGGAGAGCAGATGCAGCAGACACGTCAGGAGTCAGAGTGTAAACTCTCGGTGGGAAGGGGAGGTAGGGAAGGCTCCATCTGGAGGTGCCGTGCAGGAAATTGCTGGTGGTTTTGTTTGTTTGCCCCAATCCCTTCTTTTCCCTCTCATGGTTTCAGTATCTTCCCTTAGGGGCAGAGGTGGGGATGCAAACCGGCAGCTTGTGGGGCCAAGCCAGGTACCCCCAGCCCTGGGTCACCTCCAGGAGGTTGGGTTTGGTCCCAAGGGAGCCCCTTGCTGCTGCAGGCTGCGTGTGGGGTTGCTGGGCCCCAGGTCCCTGTGCGCAGCTCCCACTGTGGGGTGCTGCCTTCCACCCCAGACCTGTGGGAGACCCGGGGTCTGGAGGGTCCAACCACCCTTTTAGCCACTACCCCAGGACATTTTAACACCCTCTGTGGCGCTGGGAGGAGGGTGAAGGGTGCCACAGCCTCGTGGTAATCTCTGATGAGCCCCAGCCTCAGCGGCTGCTCCTGCCCATCCTTCCTTTGCTCCTCCTCCATGGTGGCATCACTCTGCTCCTGCACGGCTCCGCTACCCCTGAGCCTGGATCAGCAAAGTTCCTGCCTCAGCACCTTCCTGAGGGAGGGCTGGGGAGAAGGTGTCTCCCTGCTAGTGACCTGCTGGCACCACAGGGCTGGGGGGAACGGCCTGGGAGTGCCTTTGGCCCTCTTCATGTGGTGCTGGAATGACTCACCACTTCTAGATGGAAAGTTTTGGGAGCCCAGGAGGTGGCTTCTGGCTGAAGGCAGGGTACAGTCCCAGGCAGACAGCAGTGTCGTGCAGGGGTCCCCAGGTTTTTCATGTCTGCACTCTGCTCCTGGGGCCTCTGCCACGGGTCTGGCCACAGCAGGGAGCCCTGTCCCTCCTGGAGCACCTCCTGAGGCCTCAGGACACCTGGATGGTGGCCAGGACACGCTCCGGGGAGGGCAGGAGCCACCAGCTGCCACTGAAGTGCGTGAGGATCTCCGGACTGCCCCTGGTTTTGGTGCTCCTGACGGAGGCTCAGAGGAGGGGTGGAAGCAAGGCAGGGAGGGAAGGGTCTTGGGGTGGATGGCACGTCCTGCTGACAGCAGCATGGAATGTCCTCTGGGCCAGCACCAGTGATATTCCACCAAAACCAGCTGCTTCTCCATGCAAACTCCATGGCATCCCTGAGCTACGTGGAAGGATAAGATACAACAAGAGGAAACAGCCTCAAGTTGTGCTAGGGCAGGTTCAGGTTGGATATTAGAAACAATTTCTTCACTGAAAGGGTGGTCAGGCATTGGCACAGCTGCCCAGGGCAGTGATGGAGCCACCAGCCCTGGAGGGATTTAAAAGATGTGTGGATGTGGCACTTGGGGACGCACTTTGGTGGTGGGAGTTGGCAGTGCTGGGTTAATGGTTGGACTTGATGGTCCTAGAGGGCTTTTCCAATCTCAATGATTTTGTGATTCTATGAAAGGCCAAAGCAGAAAGTACTGCTGGGAGATGGAAACCTGCCACACAAAAGGGAAAGGCAGCAGGCTCTCCCTTTTCTCCCAGCTGCTGTGCTGTGCTGCACGCTGGGGATAAGCACCAGGAAAGGGCCGAGTGGAGTTAAAATGGGAGTTTCCTGTCTTGGTCCTCTGTGCCTTTTGTCAGAGCTCCAAGAGGAGTGGGGATGGCTCCCTGCCCATTTGTCTAACTTCCAGCTTGTGTGTTCTTTAATCCTGCTTTATCTCTTCCTGCTTATCAGCGCTGATCATGGGTTCCCTCAGCGTTCCCTTCCCTGCACACCTCCCTCCACCATTCCTGCTGGGAGTCTGCATCCCCCCACAGCTGCTCACACGCCCTCAATGCATAGCAGAGACCTTGGAATCGCAGGATCATTAGGGCTGGGAAAGCCCTCTAAGATCATCAAGTCCAACCATTAAACCCAGCACTGCCAGGGCCACCACTGAAAAATGTCCCCAGGTGCCACATCTGCAAGGTTTTTGAGCACAGCCAGGGATGGTCACTTCACCACTGCCCCGGGCAGCCTGTGCCAGTGCCTGACCACCCTTCTTGTAAAGAAATTTTCTCTAATATCCAACCTGAACCTGCCCTGGCACAGCTACCTGGGAGAGGAGCCTGACCCCCAGTTGGCTCCCACCTCCTTTCAGGTAAATGCAGAGTGATGAGACACCCCTCAGCCTTCTTTTCTCCAGGCTGAGTGCCCCCAGCTCCCTCAGCCGTTTCTATCCAGACTTGTGCTCCAGCCCTTTCCCCAGCTCCATTGTCTTCCTCTGGATGTGCTCAGCCATGGCTGAGACTCCTGCACGCTGCCTCTCTGACAGCAGCAGTGTCCCTGCGCCTGCTGAGGGGACCTGTGCCCCACACCCACCTCACAGCAGCAGAGTCCCCAGAATCTCCTCCAGGCAAGGGTAAAGCGCCCAAAGAGATGTTTTTGGGGGCAAACAGGCCCCAGTCACTGCCTGCCATGGGTGCTGTCCTCTCACCTTGCTGACCAAGACCATCTCGAGCTTCTCTGGACTCTCACCCACCTCTGGCAGCACTGAGGAGCACCTGCCCAAATCCAGGGGCCAGGAAAAGCCCCCAGCAGCCACGGAGTCCCATGTAACCCACTTGCTCTGTTGACCCGCAGAGGCCAGAACCTGAAACCAGTGAGTGCTGACTCGAGCTTACCTGGGACATCACCGAGTCGCTGGCAGGTCCCTCCCACAGCCCCAGCCCACGTGTGGCTCAGCCCTTGGCTCCCCTCTCCCTTGGCCTCCCGCCACGGTCCTGGGGTCCTCCCCACACCGGGCAGGGCTCCCCCACCTTTAGCACCGGCCTTGGTGGCGCCGAAGTGGAGCAAAGCATGAAATATGAATGAGGCGCCGTGGCCTGTCGCGTGCTGCTGGGCTGGGCCCGGCTTCGATTAGCCCTGATGTTTCTTTCATGAGCGAGAGGTTTTTTCCTCTCCGGAGCTCTCTGCCGCGAACTCGGCGCTCAGTCACGGAAGCAGACGGCTGATTAACCACCCGCTGCTGCCCTGCTCCTGCCCGCATCCTCCCTTCCTCCCGTCCCTGGCCCTGCCAGCCCCCGCAGCCCCAGAGCGAGCTGGCATCTGCCTCCCTCCCTCTCCCTAAGCCGGCATTCCCACGGCTCGTTCCCACGGCAGACGCGGAGGGGATCCACCTCGGGATGGGAGTGGGCACGGTCGGACAGGCAGCAGCACTGCTCGGGGAAGAGGTGGCCGGACCCTGCCTGGTGTGGAGGGTGCACTTCAAGGTTTGCAACCAGGAACCTCCTGCACCAAGGACACAGTTCCTGCTTCTGCTCCAGGGACGCGGGGTCGGCTCCCTGAACAGGCTGATAAATGCTCTCTCTTCAGCAAGATCCTGATGATTTTCCTAATGACCAGGCCTGGCTCTGGAGAATTCAGCTGGGCTATTTCAGGCAGCTAATTGTACCTAGCAAGGACGTTCCTACTGTTCAAATGTTCAGTTATCTGGGACAACGTGAGCGCTAACAGCTTCCCAGAGCTGCTCTGTGGGGCTGAGAGAAGGGGACACAGCAGAGACCACAGTGCTCCTGTGCCTCCCTCTGTCCCTGTGCTTTCCCAGGGTAACCTTGGAGCTGATATGTACTCCGTGCATCCCAACTCGCCTCAGCTTCCCTTGTGCAGGAGCAGCCATTCCTCCCTAGCTCCATCCACACACGTCAGGACGTCTGCTTCCCAAACAACCTTCTGCAGGAGGTGCCAAAGGCACCAGAACTTCGCACAAATTTAAATGCTCAAGTGTCTGGAAAGGTGTAGGTAATCTTGCAGCTGAAAACCTCCCCTCTGCCTTTTGAGCCCCTGAATTGTACCTGTGCTCTTAATCATGTGCATGTGTAAAATTTCCAAGGCTGTGCAGGTGAGGGCCAAAAAATCTTCACTGGTGAAGATGTGCAGCTCTCAGTTGGCCAAGGGCAACCTGATCTGACTTTGAAGTAGCCATGTTCAGAGCTGGGGGCTGGACTGTGGATCTCCAGGGAGCCCTTCCAACCAAAATTTTTGGCTGAATTTGTTTCATGACAGCCCCAGCACCACGAACCCTGTGGACTGTGTGATTTTTCTCTTTCCCTGCTGGAACAATCCAATCCATCCTCTCTAGTGTTGCTTTCCTCTGCAAAAAGCTCTGGCCTTTCTTACAGGTGGATTCCTTGACCTTCAATTCCTTGACCTTCAACTCCTTGAGCTTCAACAGGTGCCATTCAGAGACTGGGCGTTGGCCCAGGGATGATTTTTCTGTCTGCCCATGGGTGCTGTGACTGTTGGGTGCAGCTCGAGACGTGGCAGTGGCACCTTTAACGTGGGTGGATCACGTACAGCAGCTCTCCGTGCCCTCAGCCAAGGGCACAGGGGTTTCCATGGTCTCCTGCCCACGCTCCGAGGGGAGTGCTGGAGCAGGAATGACCTCCCACACACAACAGGTACAAGCCAGTCTGCTGGAATAAATGGAGCCCTGACAGAGAGCTGAGATGAGCAGCTGGCACACACTGACCCACTTCTTACCCCCGAATCCCACTGCCTCCCCCGTCTTGGTGGGGCTGGTTTTGGGAGCACATCACCAGTTTGGGGGAGTCTGGCTGTGCCCGGGGTTGCAGCCCTGGCTGCCTCCTTGCCCAGCAGCCAGGCTGGGAGCTGCTCCCAGACCTGCTGGGATGTCTCTCCTGGGCCTGCTGGGATGTCTCTCCTGGACCTGCTGGGATGCTGCTCCCGGACCTCCTGGGATCTCTCCCAGACCTGCTGGG
>WBMZ01001412.1:0-48491 GCA_013400975.1 Atrichornis clamosus
GCGGGGAGGGGGCGGGGCGGGGGTGCTGCGAGGACACGGGTGGAGGCGGGCGCGGGACGCGGCGCGCGCCGGCGCCCCCCCCGTTATGTAACGACCGCGACGGCGGCGCCCGGAGCGTCCGGTCCCGTCCCGTCCCGTCCCGCCAGGACACCCCTCTGAGGAACCGGCGGAGGGTGGTCGGAGCAGGCGTCGTGCAGCGCCCGTGCTGCCGCGTCTCGCCCCCCACCGGGCCTGGGCTGTCGGCCCCGGCCTCAGCGCGGCAGCTGGCGGGGGCAGCCGCGGCCTGCCCGCCTGGGCTCTGAGGTCCACGCAATTCTCCTCCTGCTGTTCCAGCTGAATTCTCCGTGTGGCTCGGCACCTGGAGACCCAGCCATGGGGCACAGAATATCAATGACATAGCATTCGCTTGCTGCAGTTTCTGACAAATGTTTTCCCAAACTCACCAGGCAAAAGTGAATGCCATACACGGAAGGATAGTGGACGTGCAATGGTCTTTTCTCCCGGAGGGACCTCGGGGCAGAGGCACATCTGATTTTAGGAAGCCTGGACAGGCCAGTGTTTCCATGCTGCCCAGCTGGGGGTTGCAATGGTTTATTTCTTGTCAAGCTCTCTGCATAGACTTGCATCACTGTTCGTTCCATGGCATCACCTTTTCTCTCAGGACACAAAAGTAACACTGATGCTTTCCTTATGTGTCATCAAGAACAAAAAAGTAGTTTGAAATGGAGTTGTCTTTTTCCTGCAGCCTTTCTAGGACCTGTGCAGATTATATTGTATGGAGGAATGAGAGCCGTGTCCTCCACACTGAATGTACCAGTTTAAAAGCAAAACAAATATATTGAAGTGCATGTTACAGAGATCATAACTGTAATACACACTGCCTACAGCATTATAATTTTACAACCCATGGCCTTAACCACCGGTAGCCACAAAAAAGCAAACGCTGTAGGTTTGTTTGGCAGGGGGAAGCTCAGAAGTAAACGTTTCCTTTCCAGACTGTTATTGTGAAGCTTTCTAATGTTAACATTTATATAAGACAGCAACATGAGATGATGATTTGACAGCAAAGAAATGTTAAACAAATAAATCCAGCATGCAGGCTCTGTGACTGAACAGAAAATGAAATAGAGAAATAAAGGAAGTGTAAAGTATATCTTCAAGAAACACCAGATTCTTGGACCAAACCCTGATGTATTTAGAAAGTGCACAAGGTTTTGACCTGCAGGATGTTGTTTGTGGATGTTTCAGTACTCATTTGTTTTCCAGCACATCCCAGTATTTCAGCAACTCAAAATGTGGCCACAGACACATCAGTCCTCTAAAAAGATGAAGTTAAATTTATTTTTAGGGGTTAGAAACACCAGTAAGGTAACACATAATGATTTCAGAGTTTCAGGAAATAATATATACCAAGAGGGTCTCTCATTTAAAATATTATTTCCCTTTATTAATCTGATTCAAAGGCACACCCAGGAAGTTGCTTTGTAATAGTAGGGCCTGCGAACTCTTGCAGAACCAATTACAGGTAATGTAACAACTACCAAGAGACAACTGTGCCAGTTGTTATTCTGTGTTTGTGCAACAAAGTGTTGGTATTTGTAGCTACTCTGGAGTCTGAAAATGGACAATCCCCTGCTCCTTAGTTTCTCACGTGGAGAGTCTTATCTGGCAGCTGCAGTTACCAGCTGGAGCAATGACTATATCCAAATTGGCCGTAAAAATGCACGTGTTGTATTTCAGGAGGTGTCTGCAAACCACACAACACTTAAACACCTTGGTAAGGCACCCAGGAATGGTGTGGGTATTCCCATGAGAGATGGGGTGAGGCTGCCTAACGTGTGTGCTACATGGGGAGGAGACCTGGCTTGGCTCGGCTCAGGGCGAGTCCAGTGTTACGGGGTTGGGTGAGGAAGTTTTCACTTGACACAGAAGAAAGCAGCCCATCAATAAGAGTGCGAAGAATGAGGAAGTAGGCTGCTCTCAGCACCGTGTGGGGACCTGCCCTTCACCAACCTTGATTATGGAAAAAACTTTCATTTTTTTTTTTAAAGAAAGTAGTTGTGATCTTAAGCATGCATAGAAACACTCGCTAGTTAATAAGCACTTTGCTGCCACAAGCAACACCGTTTTGCCATTGTGATTTGTTTCAGAACAAGGTGTGTTAGTGATTCAGTCTGCTGCAAGCACTCCTCAAGCAGGTGGGAAATACCAACTTCATCTGTTGCAAAAAAAGCAGCATAAACCAGCTCCATCTCCCTCAGTCTGATCTGCTGTCAGCTCTCCTTTTTCCAAGCTTTCTTTCAAGCTACACTAGACTATACTTGAATGTAACACAGCAAAAGTTCAGGAAAGATGAGGACTACACACCATAAGAATTACAAAACCACTTTCAATGCGTGTTCTTCCCAGAAACTTGGAGAATTTTCTGTGACAGTCTTATTAAACACAATTCAGAAACAAAAAATGCAACACCTACCTTCAATGTAAATAAGTAAGTGAAGCAAGTTTAAAGGCCAATCTCCATAAAACTTCAGAAGCAAGCACACTGTTCACAGCATCACAATGACACCTGAAGACACCAGGGGCCATAGCACTCTCCATTCTTGTCTCCCAACCAGCAAGACACACTAATGTGAAAGACAGGGTGCAGACTGTCTTGTAATAGGCAGCACAGGGTTCACACACTTGGCTTCTGGCTGAGCTCTGACTACCAAAAGCAGGCAAGGCAGCAGTGCCATAGGGCTGGGCAGGGCTGAAGAACCAGCTCTAGAGCAGCAGGTAGCTCTGGAAATCCACAGGCTGGAGGAAAAAGGCTGTGATGAAGAACCAGTGGAAGGGCAGCGAGAAGGCAGGAACAATTAAGCTTGTTTTAAGAAAGGAGAGTGATCAGTGGCACACACCATGACTCCCTGCTCAGTCACTGATGTACAGACAATGTCACACTCCCCCATGCCCCATGCTCTAGCTTGTACCCAGCCTACCATCCCCTCAGCAGCCGGAGCAAGCCAGTTAATCCTTCAAACCATGCCCAAACATCATTTTTCCACCCTAAACCATCAAAATGTGCCCTGCCCCATCAAGCACAACCTCTGCAATCACAACTTCCAGTTTGCACAGCAAGCAATCCCCAGTGGCTGCCTCCATCTCCATGCCTGGACTCTGGAAAAGACATTAGAAACACAGGCACGTGGGCTGGGGCTGGCAGGAGAGAGTGGCTCTGGCATTCAGAGGTACGGGCCCACATGTAGAGAACTTCAGACGTTAAAGTCAGGGTTAGAGATTGGGTCACCAAGGACTAAAGAGCACCACCTCTTTCCTTGCTCCTCAGGGCCGTCCTGAGTGCTGGTACTCAGTAAGGCAGAATGCTTCTGGTTATGTTTCAAGGAGTACTGGCTGGTAGTTTATCCTTGTCCTAGGATGTGGGGTAAAAAGAGCTTAAAGTGTAGGATTATTCCTGAATAATGTGAGGATTGCAGAGAAATTATAAGGCCTGGTACCCAGTTCTTGTCATTATGAGATAGGGCTGCAAAGGCACTTGAGCCTACCACATCAGGTGGCTTCCCATGAGGTCTGTAGGGATGATGGATGTGCTCAGCCTTAAGTTTGGGATGAAACATTGCTATGGGTGGGCAGTGGAAGGTGGAGAAAATGCCAGGAATAGGAAGCAGATCTTAGGATTGAGGAACTATAATGAGAGGAAGATGCTACAGTTCCCTAGCACTATAACACATGCTTGTGCATATATGGGTCAGGTATGACTCTTGTATGGGCTAGTATAGAGTCAGAATTGTGGTGAGGTTGGGGTCATGGTGCTAAGTACAGGTCCCATTAGCCAAGGCCACTGCTAGGGATTGAGTGTAGGAATTCTTCTGTGGCTGAAGTTAGCAATCAGATAAGCAGAGTGTATGGAATTCATTTCACCCTGCACGCTCTACAGAATGAATCTACAGGCACATCATCTTCACAAACAACCTTTGCTGTGCAACATCCTTCATCCACCAGTCTGTTATGCTCTAGCCATTCACAGATCTTCAGCAAGATCCACGGTGGGCTGAGGGCTGCTATGAGCAGGGGAAAATGTTTTTTGGTGACTCTAGGATGCTGGGCTATGATTACAGGTGAGGGTCTTAGCAAGAAACTTATTCTTATCAAGGACGTGACCACCGGCACACTGCACGTCAGCAGAGAAGTTATGGGAGAAGAGAGCACCCGTTGTTGCACAATAAAAACATCCAAAGCCCATGTGTGGATCTGCGTATCTCCCAAAGCACATGCCATACGCTGTACATGGCATAAAGAGAGGATAAACAAGGGAGAGCGGGGCAGGGAGGTTGCCAGAAGGGAGAAAGTGGAGTTTTCTGGGAATTCTGTCTAAACCACATACACGTACCCACAAATATGCCTACTTGTCTCTTGGGAGGAGGGGAGAACTCACAGCCATCAGTCACAGGATGGTGGCTGTCACCCAGCAGGGCATAGATGGCTAAATAAACACCAGAGATGATATCCAGCAGACAAAGAGATGGCCCAGCAGCAACTGAGGCTAGGGAGAAGAGAATCAGAAAAAGAAATCAGACATTAATGGCCACTTCCATTAAAAAGATCAGATAAACTGTTGGGAAAACGTGGGGGTAGAGGTACTTTCCCCATGTTTGGTCATTTCTTTAGTGTATTTTTGTACATTTTGGCAAAGCACTCATTTTTAAAATTACTTGTTTACACATCAAGAGGCTTAAGGCTGCCAAAAAGCAAAGCTCTGGACTGAAAAAGTGTTCCAGTTCTTCATATGAAACTGTCTGAAGTATACCCAGAATTGGCAGTATGATCTTTGCATCTGCAGAGAAAATACTGAGTCATGTTGTCAGCCCACACACATTTAACAAAAATAAAAGCAGACCAATGATTCAAGATTCACCCACTCATCATTTAAAGAAAACACAAGTCATTCAGTCATGCCTCATGCTTCAGAGACCTTTAGAAAACACCCAGTGCAGGGAACATTCGCCCACGTCGTGCCCACGCACCGTTTCGAACCGGCGATGTCATTTGCAACTTGTTCACTCGCAGGTCTGGACAGGGTTTGCTTCAGCGTCCTCAGAGGAAGTCACCGAGACTTAAAGGTTTCTGCTGAAAACATGACGCGGTAGCTGCAGCCTCAGGCCTTCTGTTAGCAACGCTGAAATGAGGTAAAGTAGTGTGCCCGGCTTGAATCCCTGGAGGAGGCGGGAAAGTGCTGTGTGCTTCATGGTGTCACAAACTTAAGCCGTGGTTTGTGTAAGATGCTACTGTGCTCTTCATTCAGGGGTTAATCTTGTACTAAAGCATTGGCTCTACTAGTACTGAGCTCCCCAACCACCCCTTTGAAAGAGAGGTATTTGCACAAACATCAAGATTGGGGGAACTACCTAGGAAATCCTCCTGCTTTTAACCCTTCCTACATAGTCCCCTAGCAAGGAAAAGCTGGCTTCTGCATTTCACCCGGCTGTTAGCAATCTTCCTTCCTCCTTCAGTTCTAAAAGCTGCTTGAAGCATTAACAGCTGAACCTGGCTGTGCAGCAGCCAGCCCAGCTCATGACGGAGGGCAGACGTCACCACACAGAGCACGCACAGATGGAGTTACACAATCTCTGTGGTGTTGAAAGCGGCGCTGGAAACTTGTCAGGAGCCCAAAGGCCAGAGCTAATTTGTATTTCCTATTGCACAGCATGATTTTAATCAGAGCAAAAAGCACCCAGTTGTGTTTTATGTACAGAGTGTTATAAGCAGAGACAAGTTAACAGAGCAACTAGAGGCAGGACATGCTCTGAGGACACCACAGAGGAACACTAGATGGGGAAAGGAACAGAAGTCTCCTATACCCAATTTATCAGCATTTTCTTGATTCTTCAGGATGGCCATGTGCTATGAAGCAAGAGACTAAAAGACAACATTCACCAAAATTCTGCAATTGCCTAATTCTCTTTATAAGAAAAAAAAAAAAATAAGAAAAAAGACACTTGAAAAAATCTTGAAGACAAGCTTATTTGAAAATGCTCTTCCCAAAGGTTCTGGATGTGTCACCAAGTAAAACATGGCATCCAGGAAACCCATCTCACTTGCAGCTAATATTTGATAGCAGTCAAGTCTAGGTGATCTCTAACATTAGCTGCTCTGGCTTCAGCTGCAGATAAGTATACAAGTTCCTCTTTATAACTAAATTCCTGCCTCGTGGAGAGCAGACAGCACGCAGGACTGGCACAGCCCCCAGGCACCGCTGTTCCCTAAACAGGCTCACCTCCAGCACCCCCTTTCCATGCTGTGACGGCTGGAGAGCAGGAGTCAGGAGCCATTTGGTCACCTTGCCCCAGTTGGGCTCACAGCCATGCTCCCTTCCCAGCACGCAGCACTGGCGTGCACCTTTGTGTGCCACCAACATGTGCCAGAGAGGGAGTGGGGCAGCAGGTTAAGAGGAAAGTAAATACACCTTGACGTTTCTTGATTGGTTTGCTTTGTAGTCCCAGTAGATTTACTGGAAACTCAGAGGTGGGGTGTGCTGCCCAGAGAGTGCTATCATTGGAAAAAATCCTTGATTTCAGACTTCCTCTCTTCACCCACTGGGAATAAATGCTCCTTTTCCCTTCATTTCAGCTTTATTCCTTGACAGCTGAGAAAAAGAAAGGAAAAGAAAAAAAAGAAATCAAGCCTTGGACCTTCATTTTGCTCTTGGGTGAATGTCTAGTTCAGGGTGGGATAAACTGCATGTCAGGGGTATAAAAGGAAACGTGTCAGACAAGCCTATCTGTAGCTTCCTATATTCAGTCTGATAAACCCTATCCCTGGAGTGTTTTCCCCACCAGCTAGCCCCTTTCTATTGTAGCCCCCGAAAGCAGCACCCTCTCTGCTCTCATTCTTCCTCCACATGTTCCTTTGTCCCCCCGACTCAAACAGCTCCCCAAGGAGGTCAGGCACCACCTATGTTCGGGGACAGGGAAAAGGGAAGAGTCAGCTGAATATGCAAACAATCCTATTTGCACCCCAGCATGTACAATCCAGGTCTTTGTCAGCATGATGGAGTGCACGCCATCCAGTTTGTTTTCTTTCTCTGGTATTATCATCCACACCCTTCCCACACGAGCATTATCAAATGCTGTACCTGAATCAGCCTTTTCAAGACAGAGGCTGAGTGCTGCCCGGTTAATACCTGTCCACCAGCTGCCTATTTGCTTTGTTTAAAAATTATAGACGATCATAAAATGGAGTGCAAAATCTACAGCAGATATTAAAAAAAAAGGAAAAAAAGGGGGAGAAAAGCCACCAAAAGCATTTTCCTGGTGTCACTAAGGCGCTGGGTGCAAGTGTTTTCAGTTGCACAAGCAGTGAGCAGCTCCTTGGATGCAGCCCTGCTTGGACACAGCCCACTGCGACCGGAGCGCGATGCTCCTGCACTCCGAGGTGGAGCGCTTGGGGAGCTGCCTGCTGCCCGCCTGCCTTCTCCCCAGCTCAGCTTCACGCCGCAGGGGCACGCGTGGGGTGCGGGTACCAGACAGCCGCACCGCGCACCGCCCTGGACAGACGGACACCCCGGGCGGGAAGGACATCGGGGCAAAGGTGCAAAGTGCTTTGGCGGCTGTGGCAGCCGCTGGAGCAGCACCGGCAGGGCCCCAGGCCTGGCAGACAATAGCTGTCTCCCTGCTCGCTCTCCCTCCCGGCCGCATCCGACGGAGGAGTCTCATGAATCAAGTCAAACACCCAGCGACAGGCTGCAGAAATCCATTAATATGCACCCGCCGCCGCACGTCGCCAGCCCCCTGCCTTGCGCGCCGCTCACCTGCCTGTCTCACCCCTGGCAGGCAGCGAGGGAACAAAGGAGCAGGGGAGGACGGACGGCAGCGACTGCCCCCGGAACGGAGGGAGGCAGCGGCTGGAGACAAAGCCCATTTGCCTGCCGCCGTGGGTGTGAGGAATGCTCCCGCTCGCCCTATTGTCTGGGGTCCTTTGTGCTCCTCCGCCCCCCCGGTCCCCAACCGCATAGGCAGAAATATTGGGAGCAGGACAGACACGGCTTTGTCGAAGGGAGCCCTCGAATGCGGAAAGCCTCCTGCCCTCGCCCTGCCGTACGTGGCCGTCTGGCACACGGGCCCACACTGCTCCTGCCCCAGAGGGCAGGTAGGGAGCAGGGGGCTGCAGAGCAGTGCAGACAGATGGACGGGCACGGGTGATTCTCCACACACACGGGGCACCCAGCAGCCCCTTCCCGAGCACCTCGTTCTCCCTCCAGAGCCCGACTGACCCTGTGATGCCTTGAGGAGGTGGGGAATAGTTATCGGGTCCTGCAGAGGGGAATGTGAAGGCTGCCCTTGCCTCCCATAGCTGATGAGGGGCTAGTGAGCCTGGCTGAGGCTGCGTGAGAGAGCAGATCTGGCAGCACGGACTTTGGGATGCACTGAGCACCCATCACGCCACCTGTATCCCTTCCAGCCTTAGGAGCAGCACGCACACCTCTGCCAAACCTCCACTGCATCGTCAAGCGGCAGCTGTGGCACCCCCTGTGCAAGCCACGTCTGCGGCTGCAGCACTGCAACCCCCCAAGTCCTATTCAGGGCTGGTGGCAGGATCCAGATTGCCTTGTCTCAGGGCAGAGCTATAATTGCCAAGCGCTCCCGAGGGGTCAGTCCCCAGCTGCAGCATACTCCTCCCGCTGCCACTGCACACTGGCATTGAAATGACCAGGACAGACAGAAGAAGCGGAAAGCCAGGTCCCTCCAGTGTGGGGAGCAGGGTGTCCCCACAATGTCCATGCCACTGCCCAAAAGACTACAGCACTGCCTGGTCCCATGGCAGCTGTAGCACTTGGACCAGCTCCAGCAAGAGAGCCACAGAGAGTGATGGCTCATCTGTACCCGGCACACTGGCTTGTGCAGTCCCTGCCCTGGCCATCCTCCACTGTCTCACTCCTCTCCACGGGCACTGATCACACAGCCAATCTTAGCCCTGCCCAGAAACGCCTGCAAAGTGGGTGTCATTCAAACAATATGGCCAATGGAACACAAGCAAAGAAAGAAAGATGAGGTCCAAACCTAAGGGAAAAGCTTGTTTCTGAGGGACGGCACCTACGACCACAAAGGAGCCCCAGCACAAGCCTGCTCCACTGTTGGGACATCAGTGCTGGGAGCTCTGGCACAGAGAACAGCAGGATCCAGGAGCAAACACCAGACTTACTGTAGGGGTATTGCTGATGGAGTCTGAGGGTGTCGATAAGGGACAGGGATGCTGAGGAGGCAATATGAAACTAAAGAGCCCATGTTGCAGTTTCGTGCTGAGAAAACAGTTTCTGATATTTTCTGGTACTAAAAAATGCCATTAAAGAGGAAGGGTCTATCCAAAGTTCAGTTTCTCTTCCTATTTTTTCATTATATTAGGTATATTTTAAATTAACTCTAAGTAGTTCTTGCCAAAAAAAAAACCTCCTATGGCCACCAACAAGGAGGTCTTCAGACAAGTTTTGTTCAGGAATACATTTTTGCTAAAGAAAACTGTAAAATTTCTACTTGAAAAAAAAAGGTAGAAACCACTAATCTAAACAGCATCACTTCCTTCTTTGAGTTTTCCAGTGAAACCTCAGGAGCTCTTGTAAAGTATATTTGCGCTTTATAATCAGGAATCATACTGAGTTCGATGGACAAGAGATTCTCACTAACATCTAAGTTGCAGAAGCAAGGCAGTCGTTCCCAAAGCCACCAAATAAGAGGAGACTCTGAGGGAAGATAAAGCCAGAAGCCAGATACAAGCAAAAGGCCTTCATCTTGCAAAAAGTCAGAGGAAGGGGAAAGACTGGAGCTGGGCAGCAGGTTGGTGGCAGAGCTCCTGGTCTTTCTCCATGCCTCTTCCATGACACCTCCCTGTTTCCCCAGACAAATGGGAACAAGGCAGCTCTGCTCCCCCAAGGCCAGCACCAAGCTGGTGTTCCTGCAGAGTGGCATTTCAGCAGCTGGAGAACTGGCAGCATCAGCCCAGAGCTGAACTAACACAAGAGCCATTTTGGCATCTGAGCTTGAAGGGGCTGCCTGAGTTAAGGAAGCTGATGGGAATGGGATGAGGTGTAACAAGGTGCCTCTAACTGAAAAGCAGAAAACTTCCCCCAGGCTGCCTTCAGCTCCTGAAAAGCTTTCAGGTCAGTTTGTAACTTATTAACACCAGCACTCACCCGATCAAAGTCCAGCACGTGTTTAGTTGCTCTTCTGGAACAGCGGACTTGGAAAGCATATTGCACAGGTTTCCTAGGAATCAGACATCTAGAGAGAGCAGTCTCTTCCCATCTGCTCAGAGTCATCCACGGCACCCCTTTGGGTTGTGAGACAGTGTTGATTCACCACCTTGTGCCTGAGGAGCCAGGTCTGCTCAAATACTGCACCGCTCTCCATCAAGGTCTATCCTCCTCCTGTGACAAAAGTTTTGCACCCCAGTGATGCTCGAAAGGGTCCCCAGGTTTATGGGGAAATTCTCTGCCAAGAAGGCAGATTTACACTGGATGTTTTAAGTGTGTCCCCTGCGGCTGGATTTTTACCTTAATCTAAATTATACGTCTAGTGACTCAGTTTAAAGTATTTGATACATGGTGTCACTTGGAAAATTAATCACAGTGAATGGGTAATGAAGTCACTGTTGCACCACAGCATCAGGTGAGAGCACCAGGGCTGTTTCTCCCAGGACCAGGAGTTGTGTGCAGGGGGACTGCTGCAGTTCCCACAGCCAACTTCTTGTTAGGCCATTAAGCCCACACAAGCCAGGTCATCTCCAAAAGAAATGTGGAGCTCCAAGGGGTGATTTTCTATCCACTGCTCCAGAGGGGCCTCTGCTTTGGAGGCAGAGGAGGGAAGAGTGACCCTGGCAGACATGGAGCATGGTCACCCCACTGGAGGCAAGAAGGGTACGCACAGAGGACCTGCGAGAAGGACACAGTGGAAAGGAAGCTCTTATGAACCAAAGCAGAGAGGAAGGCGAGAGCTCGTTGCTGATCAAACCTGTGAGAGAAGTGCTGATGGATGGAGCTGTGAACGCAGTCTTTCAAAGGTATCACTGGCAGGATGGTGCCAGAAACAAAATCAAAGCAGAAGAGTCTCTGAGCAGGTGGCATGCTTTGAATCCTGCCTGGCCTGGGATCACCACTACTTACCCTGGCGTACGCCTGTTGCAGTGTTCAAGTTACCCAGTGAGAAGAGGTTACATAGCAGTTCTAAAAACCTCCCCACCAGCAGAGCAGCCAAAGATCCTCTGCTACCCTCAGCTCCCCTGCTGGCTCACAAGCAAAAGAGGCAAACAGGACATTCACTGTGCAGCTACTGCCCAAACCAGTGTGGGTAACAGCCTTGGACCTGGTACCCAAGAGACAAGGCTACATGGAATTACAGGACAATGCACAGGTGTACTTGCTTGCTTATCCAAACCTGCAGATGTCCAGAGAGCATATAGTTCTGTTGTTTAAAGGGGGTTTATGTAGACACTTTATAATGAACAGTAACTGTGGATTATTCTTTGTAAGTATCTGTGCTCTGGGAAGGTCAGAGTTAAGAACACCCTAGTAAAGTTCCTGGAAGCGTCCTTCATTTTTAAGCATTTTGTTGGAGCAATCAGTGATTTATCAACCACTCCTGGCACCAATTGAGAACATACTGCTCTTGCTTACTCTAGCCCACAAAGGGCCACTATTTCAGCGAGATGTTCATTGCTATTCTGGTGGTACCAGTGTTTAGTGCCAAATCTGCATGGACACATCACCTGCCATCTCTAATCACAGGCGGGGTCTGGGGGGAATGAAGTTCAGCGCTGATCCCTTTCTGTGTGCTATTAAAAGGCATCACTAAACATTTACCACACATGCAAGTGTACTTTGGTGGGAGAAAGCATCCCTTCTCCTTCATGTTTGCAGAAGCAAATACAATTGGAGAAAGGAATGAATTTCCACTTCCAAACAGCCACCTACGAGAAGAAATTTTGGCCATCGGGATGATTTGTTTTCCCTGCAAAGACATGCTGACAAGGTCCTGCTTCTCATTGACTAAGGAGGGAAGAGAAACTTCGGCCACAAAGAGGAACCCAGTCTCTGGGAAACAGGCAAAGAGGATGCTGTTAAACATTTCAGGAAACACTAAGAGAAAGATGGGAGTAGCCAGAAATTTTGAAAGTTTTGATTTCCCCAAGATAACGAACTGCATATTCTAACTAGAAAAGATATTGCTTGTGAGCCCTCTCTCCTGGAGAAGTTTCTGCTCTGGTACTCAGTACTGTAAAGGGCTGCAGAGGAGGGAACACTTGACTGGATTAATTCACAAGGTAAAAGTGATTTTTTTTTTCCCCACGGGGAGTTAAACTAGACTCATGCCCTTGACGAAGAATGTTTGAAACCCTCCTTGCTTGCATGACAAGCACAGGAGCTCCTGCCACTGGAGCACAGGCACTGCTTAGCCCAGGACCACCCCAGAATTGCCCAAGCAGCATCTTTGTGGGAGAAGTTAAATACTTCACATTCCCTCTTCAACCAGGCTACTTATGCTTTGGATCTGCTTTTGTTAAAGCCTTCTTATTTTAATTAAGAAAGTACTTGTTGAAAAGCAGTACCCTGCCCCTTTGGTTACCATTAACATGTGGCTGCTGAGACCGCCAGCAAGCCTTTGAGATGCAGCACGGCTGAACTCAGTTGTTCTCAAGGAGTTACAAAAACACTTTAAATGTAACATGGGAGAATGATCATACTCTCAGCAAACTGAGGATCCAAAACAACCCTCAGAAATTCAGTCTTTGGGTCAACAGCAGCCTCCTGAAGCACAGGAAGGGGAATGCAAAGCTCTGCCCTGGGGATGAGCCACAGAAGGCATCCACATCAGCTGGGAACAGACCAGCGTGGTAGTTGCCCAGTGGAAAAGAAGCTGGGAATTGCAGGCTTTCCAAACAGTGTATGAGTTAGCAGTGTACTCTCATTGCAAACACAAACTGCATAGCGGGCAGCTTCAGGGACAGTGTGACCGGCAGGCAGCAGGGAGGGGATAATTCAGCACTGCCAAGGCTGCAACTGTAACAGAGCTGGAATAGCAGGCATCATGAAGGAGGCCCAGAGAAGAGTTAGGGCTTCTTGGAATGTATGCTCATTCTTATTAATAGACAAGAGGAAAAACATTTTAGGAAAAACCAGGAACTGACAATTTCCTCCCAGTTCCCATGTCTTTATAAGTGGCCCTACACCACCACATTTAGGATGTGCATCTGAGAAAAAAAAAAAGGTTTTCTTTCAAAGAAGGGTTTCTTGTAGGAAGAAGAGTTGAGAAAGGCAACTAAGCTCAGTGTAGCAAGACAGTGCTGCCGACAGCCTTCCTGCCAGTGGGACATAAGGAAAGGACAGAAGGAAAAAAAGAAAAATAAAAAACATGGCTGTCAACCTTTCTGCCCTCCTGCAACCCTACCAGCATCATAGCAAGGCTCATTTGAAATGGCAGTGGACTAATAAGTGGTTTTGACAGGGTAAAGTGGAGAAGATCAGATAGGGGAAGATACATCTGCACTGAACTGGCTATGAAATCCTTGATCTCCTTTGAAGAAATGCATTGTTTTAACCACCAGGTGCGTGTCCCCAGTGCAAGTAGGTAAATAGGCACAGAGAGTGTAGCAGGAAGCCAAACCAGCCAGAACAGGAGCCAGAACAGGCTCCTGCCTGGGGCAGCTGGGAGACCTCTCTAGCAGTCAAACACTGACACCAGTGAAGGTCTCACCTGCTCATGCACCTACTGACTCTCTGCTCTGAAAACCAGGGGGGCTGGTTTTCACCTCTGGAAACAGAGACACCTATCTACATTGAGCAAAAATCAGTGTTCAACAATAATAATTATTAACGGCAACGGCTGCCCAAGCAGCACCAACAAGCGTTTGGCTGGCCATGCTGACAATACTACAGACAAAGTAGGTGAGCCCCCCGCTCAGCCCGAGGGGAACAGCCCTCAGCTCACCAATGTGGGCACTTGCACACAGCCTGTCAATCTCAGCTGTTCAACTGCTGCTCATGGATTTTTACCCTCCCCTCCCTTCTTGCCTCTCATCCCTCCAAGAGCCTGCTGTCCCTCCAACACAGGACCAGTTTTTTTTCTGGAGAACATCAGCACTTCTCCACAAGACCTCCCAGGCACCGGAGGTGATGGACAGCAAGACAGCCAAGCCTAATCCCCACATGCTATGTGGTTTTTTTCATCCCATTCCCTTCCTTCTACAGCCTAAGTGTGAGAGACTCAGGCCAGACCTCAGCCTCCATCTGCAGCCTGGGATTATGATCTGAAGCATAATATTTCTTTATGAGCAAATTATCACCAAGACTTCAATGCACTGTTGGCCTTTTAAAAAACTAAGTGTTTAGTATTTTTATTTCTTTCTGCTTTGCAGTTTACGGCTCCCATAAATCAGACGACAGGCTGTGGCACAGAGGGCTGATCTGATCTGTGGGAACAGGGAAAGAGGCGGGAGAAGGGAGCACCAACAGAGTGGTTAACCAGGGGAGACCTCTGCTCCCTGTTGTAAGCATCCCCATGGGGATGGCAGGATGCTGCCCACCTGAGGCAATGCTCACAGCCACGTCAGCAGCTCCTTCCCTGACACTGAGTCAAAAAGCCTGGTTTCTGCTAAGCCACACCACCTCCTTGTGAAATGTGAAAACCCACTTCTCTCTCTCACAGGAGCGCTGATATATCCACTAGCATTCACCAACAGTTCCATCACTACAGACATTAAAGCTGCAAGGCTCTAATGGGGACACACACAAGTAAAGTGCTGACCCACTACACTGGTAAACCAGCCCACGCTTCTGAAACAATCAAATCTGACCCAGAGTATTGCTGATCTAGAAATCTAACCTTATAGCAAATTAAGGATGATGCCGTGGTTAAAAGGCTACTTCAGAGTCAGAAACTTGGTGCTGAAGTCCCAAGTCTCACAGTAAAAGACTAAATTTTCAAGGACATGTAATCACTCAGAGATGCACCAAAGGTCATGCTACGAAGCATCCCAGCAAGCAATATTCAGAGAAACCTCCTTCCTACATCTCCACACTTCCAAATACTGTTAAGATCTGAACTATAGTCAGCCTACGCCCTGTCAGGGAAATGGGATCCATAGCCCTTCCTTTCTGCTGCTCCTGCTACCTGCCTCATTCACTTGGACTCTAAATACTTCGGGACAGACACTTTCCCACATGCACGTGTGCATGCCTAACACTGCAGGCCATAATCTTCACAAAGACCTCACAAGACAAATAATATATAATATTGCAAGGACTTTGTTGGATTGGGGTTTTTCAATGATCGTGGGTTTATTGCTAGCTGTTCTGCTTTGTTCATTGATAAGAACTGGTCTTTCCCCTCTGTGCTCAATGCTGGTTTGCTAGGGCAGACTTTGGTACAAGTACTTTATCCTCCTGGCAGTACTAGGTTTATGGTTGCACCGGATGATCTTAAAGGTCTTTTTCAACCTAAACAATTCTATGATTTTAAGAGAAATGAAACACAGGCAGTTTACTGCTCTTTCAAGGGAAGGTCTGTGCAGGGCAAGAGGATTTCTGCAAGGACAAGCACACTGGTTCACGTAAGACCAGAAGGTGATGTAACTTCATGTGGCAATACTCCCTTGAATACTCCCAAAATTCCAGTCCTTCTTTTGGCATTTCCAAAGCAGTAGAAACCACCACCAGGAATCTGAAGTCCCATGGATATTTTGCCTACTGAGGCAAAAAATGCTGCCCATCATTGCCCTGCTTTTTGAGGGACTGCCTGCAACCCAGTCTGCACCACTGTCCTGCTCTTGACCAGGAAGATTTTTCGTCCTACAAAAGGCTGGATAAGAGGCAGATGTTGCTGCCATGCTCAGCAGCCACCCATCTTCTCAAGTGAGTGCAGGCAGTCCATGCATTCATCCATCCCACTGTCTGGGTGCCCACAGTCATCAGTACAGCCCAGTCAGAGCCCAGCCAGGGGTTCACCCCCATGGAAGTAACAGGATTAGCAGAGAGAAGAGAAAGCCTCCAGGCTAGCAAGAAATAGGCAAAGTGAATAAGGAGTTCAGGCCATGCTTTTAAGCAAGTTTTGAGCATTAGAGAATCTCTTCAGTGATAATGAGCCTCCCGTATTTAAAAGGGAAAAAAGAGTAGCAAGAACCTGCTGTCTCCCAGAAAAACATGTTGCTGCACAGAGCAATTCCCAAACACAGACATCAGTCTGGCCCTCCCAAAGCCCGGTTGTAAAGCTAACAACTCTTGCGCTATTAAAATGCCAGATAAGCCAGACGACAACGCCAGCGAGACTCCTGGAGCTTCAATATGCTCTGGGATCACTTGGACACATCAGCTTTTACTCTGAAAGTATCAGAATCTAGGACTGTTAAGACCAGGGTAAACATTATCAGGAGTTGTTCTGCCCTCCCCCAGGGACTACAGCTATCTATTTGGACAGAAGGGCAGGCAGGAGGAAACAGCACCAGTTGCAGAAAGCCACCTACTCTCTCCCTCAAAGAACTTTGGGAAAATGCAGAATTCAGTGCTTGCCTCTGAAAGTCATGCAACAGCTTTCGGTCCTGAAAATGTGCCTCTTGCTTCCAACGCCATGTTTTCTCCATTTCACTCCCCAGTCATCATGGTGTGTTGTGGCTGCTCCTCGTGGTGCTGGACATCTTGTCTCCAGGTGGGTGCTGGCAGCCTGGAACCCCTCACCACCCCAGACCACCTCTCCCTTCCGCTGAGTGGAGGGGCACATTAGGACAGGCAAAAAAAAAAAAAAAAGAAGAAGTGAACTAAAGCCAATTAAAAGCACAGGAAAATTGCAAGGAGGCAGGTTGTCATTACCAGAGCTGGAATTTGGCCTGGGTGCCATGGAGATGAAACACGGCAGATGGTTAAGGTGTACACGGGAAGCACGCGTGCAGCACCTGACTATAGATTTTAGACCAATTAATACAACAAAAGAGAAATCTTGACAAGGAAGCCAGGGACCTACAAAATGAATAAGTGAACCATGAAAAGGGGAGGCTCTCCCATCCAAAAAAAAAAAAAAAAAAAGCAGCTGAGTGTACAATACCTACAGAGCCGTGAATAAACTGAAGTTGGAACAGATGGAGAGAGAAACAAACCACTGTGTGTATTAGTTGGCTCCCAAGTAAAAGAGCCAGCATGGGGAAAGAGCTTCCCCACAATTCAGGGAGAGAACAATAGGCTCTGGTTCTGCAGCAGCCCATTCCCCAGGTGCTCAACGTCCTTCCTATAGCTTAATTTAAGGCTCACAAACTGCAACGCTCTCAGATACAAGATCCTAACAAACGACCAGCAAAGTATATTCTTTTAAATAACAAACCATGTGTCTCTAATTAAAAGAGCCCAGGCTCAAGGCAGCAGAGACAAGAGTCTTCCCCAGCAGCCCATCACGCAGAAACAGACCCCCAACTACATGGCCTTGCTTCAGACTGCATCTGAAACAGGATCAAGGATAACAAGCAAGGGCTCTCCAATGGATGGTGACTGCCCTGAAGTGGCCATGCTTGCAGTCTGATGGACAAACACTCGGTAAACCCCAGCACTACTTGGAGGCACAGAAATGACCTTTACCTTTGCAGGTGAGAGCAGCTTCACACACAAACATTTCCACTGATTTTTATCTGTCACCTGTAAACTAAAACTCTGGCCAGGCCAGAGATGAGAAAACAAGCAAGGACGAGATGAGCCACCACACCCTGGCAATGAGAGTAGGGAGAAGTTAGTGTGGTGCAATTAAGCACAAGGAGAGAACCCCGTCCCTACGAGGCCATTTAAAATCCCAGCCGCGAAGAAGAGGAGGGAAGCATCCCGTGGAGCACCAGGCACTGCTGGCCCAGTGCCACCCTCGCCCCGAGCCGAGGGCAGCAGCAAGCACTGCGGGAAGGCTGAGCCCCGGCAGCGGCAGCAGCTCCTCCTTGGGGTGAGTGCTCAGCTTTCCCTCCAGGTCTGCAAACACGGGGCTGTCTCGCCACTGTATCTGCGATGTAAATCCCAAAGATAACAAGCCCAGCTCTACAGACGACTTTTATCACCCACTTTAAAGACAGGCGGCTTGGGGCTAAGCAAACTCCATGGCAAACTCAGCCTGGAAGCAACAAATTTTAAGTCCTACCTTGAAGCCGGTGGGCTGAAACTTTAAATTTTCAAAGTGAGAGGGCTCTTGCAGAGCCCTGTGCTCCCTGAAAACCCTGTCCCCAAAAGCCCGTCCTTTTGTCCATGCTCCTCGCAGACCCTGGATGCTCATGCATCAGCTGGTTCACTTCTTGTAGTGCTGAGGGTCCCCAGCACATTTCCCCACTACTATGACAGTTTATAAAACAACACTGGCTGAGAGGCAGCACCTGTTATGAGCCCAGGCACAGGTTATTAAAACCTCCCCCCATCTCTACCCGCTCCTGATTCCCCCTGTGACTTTAAGCAAATCACATAACTTTTTAGTTTCTGCACCTGGGAGAGAGTAATATTTACCTATCTCAGAAGGGTGTTGAGAGGATTAGTTAATGTTTGCCTAGCATTTTAAAGGATAAAATATTCTGTATTAATTCCCAGCTGCTGAAAAGACTGATACGTGTGACTCTGATTAGCTCCAGTGGAAGATTTTTGCTCGAGATGGGCTTTACCGCTTCAGAAAAGTAGAAGGAAGATGATGTGATATTAACATTTCAAAAAGTGTCTGCAGCACAGGCTGTAAAACCCCTTCTCTTTCAACTGCCACCAGCCTCCTGCTGCACCGCCTGTGCTGCACAGGTGCACCTGTGCCTGTTAAACATTAAAGCAATCCCAACCCAACACGGGACTCCGGGGCTGTGCCAGCAGCACGGGGTCCCCCCCTCGAAGCGGGTCCCTTTGCAGGCCCCCACAGCGGGGAGCTGCCCTCACCTGCAAGGTGGCCTCTCATGGATTAAACACAGCCACTGCACCAGGATTGCCCTTCTGCTCAGATTTGCCAATGTTTCTTAGCTCTTTTTTGAAAGCCAGGAGTCAGTCCAGGCTTGCTTGCCCCAGCAGCTGCGAACTGCAGGTGGGATCTGTGCAGCACCGTGTCTGTCAGAGGGTGTGCCAGGGGAACATGCCAGGTGGGTGGGCATCCCCTGTGTGCTGCCATGACACCGCTCCAGTTGTGTCCCCTGCCACCTGGTACAGAGCAGAAAGAAAAAGCAATACATAAGAACTGGGCTCCAGCAGCACCTGGCAGTCTCAGCAGGCTTTTCAACCCTGGACACCCATAGTGCCTAGGAAAATACATCACTGCACATCCCTCAAATCAGCCCACCCACGGCTCAGGCCCTTTACATCCCCCGTGTGGTACCAGCAGTATCACAACGTTGTTGTTCCCTCCCTGTGCACTGGACACCAAGTTTTGGAGGGTGAGGACAGTGAGGTGCCACCTGTGCATGGCACTGCACCCCTGGGCTCATTTCCCTCGCCTGTTTCCCACTGCGGTTCACCCCAGTGCTGGTATCCCATATGTGATGGGTGTCCACATGAGGTCTCCACTCACCTGAAGAGCAATGCCAGCAGCCTTCATGGGCTCCTGGGACAGAACAAGGGGAGGAAAGGGCCTAGCTTCGTCCCATGGTGTCTGCAGCTGACTGGGATAAGCAGGGCTCTGGGCACAGCAACCAGCAAGTGCCCATCCCCAGCAAGCACTGAGGCTGTGATGGATGCATCTCTGTATGCCTGTCCTCAAAAGCAGCACAGCAGGACTGAGTCCCAGGCAGTGGGGAGAGGGGACAGGGGGCTCACGGAGCCCACCGGAAAGGGATTTGGGTTTAACTGGTGGTTTACTGCCTGCCGGCAGAAGTATATGGCTGTACAATAAGGGAAAGGCTGGAGGAAGGTGTTTGAAAACCAAGCTAACCCACTTCAGACTCATGAAAGAAAAACACCACCAAAGCAGCCCCCCAGCGGCCCCACAGTTTCAGGGAGGAGAAGCTGGTTTGAAGCCTGAGAACAACTGGGTGACCTTCCCTTCCTTTCTTCTGGCAAAGGTAGAAGAACTCCTTGTAGAGGTGTCCACACTGGGGAAGGCATTGAATGAGAAGCCCCATGGCAATAAAGCAGCCCCATGCCAATAAAGCATCACTCCATGCCTTCAAATGCCATGTCCACACGCTTCTCAATCTCCATCATTCCTGCCTGCTGGCAGCACCAGCAATTCTCATCCCTCAGCAGCAGCTTGCTGTGCAAACCCCTGACCAGAGGCAATGGCATGGCCGTGCTGGCACAGAGGGCTGCTTGCCAGCCTTGGTCTGTGCACTCCCCACACACGGTGGGGCAGTTCAGAGGCTTCCTTTTCCTTTCCAGGGACTTCCCTCTGTCCCCATCACTCCCTCCCTCTCCTGCCTTGCCGATGTCCAGGACAGCAGGCAGAGGCCGAGGCACTGCAGACGGTCCCTGTGCAAAATCAGAAGCACAGACCGAAACATGACTAATTTCTAACACATCACAGCCTACGAGTCATTTTGTTTGTGAGCCTAAACTGCTCTCTGCTGCTTTCATACCAGCTCGTTTCAAGGGTGAGTAAGCAGACAGTGGCAGACATGACTTTTGTTATTCCCAGAGCTTTGAAGTCGTACCATTTCCCTGCGGTTAGCTGGCTGCATCAGCCGTCTGTGGTGGCATATTTTGAAGAACTCAGCAACGATACGTAGGTAGCCAGTCCAAGCTGAGCTAGAGCTCAGCAAGTTCCATTGGCAGTATTTCATGGTGACTCAGTAGTTGCCCACCCTCTGTTATTCATTGTTTGTATCCCATCATTTTATTCCAATATTCTTGACTACTTCCAAGAAGGCCCTTTCACAAGCAGAGGTCAAAGGCAACAAGAACAGCTTCAAGCTGCAATTGAAGCTCATTTCTGTTAAATTAGCAGTGCATGAGTTAGGGTGGGTTTTGAGAAGAATATCCTCAGAGAATAAGCAACACCATTTGAAAAGAGAGAAATATAGAAAAACTGAGCTACAACAGTGTGAGAATTTCATGTATTTATACACGTGTATATACTCATACATATGCAAAAGAATAAACACAGAAACATACATCTCTTAGACTAGAAAGTGAAACTTCCTGCATTTTGGAATGACTCACTTAAACTAGTGTATTACACGGGTATTTTTTTGTATTTAAAAACATAGCACTTGCACAAGTGGAGAAAATTCTAAAGTTTTCTTTCCATCCCAGGTTAAACTCCTATGGTATTTTCCTGCTGCTACAGACCTCCACATTTCTCATCTATAATTCTACGTTTAACCACTTCTAGTTTGAATGGCTGAACATCAAAAAGTATCTTTGCATAGTAGGAAGCAGCAGAAACACCAAAGTCTAAGCAAAAGCACTGGATTCTAATTGTGGGGTTATTTGCACAGACTAGTTCAAATTCTACTTTTAGTTTCACTGCCAAAAGCTTAGAGCTTGAAACAAGTCACTCTTTCCCCTTGAAAGGGGCTGATTGTATTTATGGCTTGTTTCAGAGTCCAAGGGCCCAGGCTGGGATGAAAGGCTAGGGCAGATGTGGCTGGCTCCACATCCAGTGCCACGTAGGAAGAGGGCGAGGGCTCTGGCAACAGCGAGAGGAACTTCCAGATGCAGTTCCCAGCAGCACTCAGCCCCTTTGGGTAACCTCGGATGTGTCATTTAGCCTCCCTCTGACTCAGTTCCTCAGTACTGGGGAAATAACACCACTGCTGTATTTCGTAGGAGTTTTGGGCAGATAGACATCTTTTAATTGGGTGTTGGAATCCACACTAGAAGTGTAACTAAAACAGAGATCAGTTACAATCTAAAGAAATGACGCAAGCGTGGGCTGGGAGTAAGGGGTGAGATGTATGGTACAAACACAGGGAGTTCCCTACCACACTCAAAAGGTCTCGGTCATGACCTGATGCACAGGAGAGATGTAGATCCTGGGTTAGGAGCCCAACTGGGTTCCTGCTCCCTTGGAAATTCTTGGGTCCCTTCAGTGGCTCCGCAGTGCCTTCACCTCCTGGTTGTGAAGGATCAGCTGCATGGCTCCCACACCCCTGCCAGGGCTACTCAGTCACCCAGGCAGGGAGATGAAACACAGTACCTCTCCCTACAAATCTGGTACCCCTCTGTCCATCCCCTATAACTCCCCCAAAGGCAGGGGACCCTACATGAGTTCCCACGTTCAAATCCCTGGGCCATGCCAGGCTTTTGAACTGATGTCATGTTTTGGCACATCACACATCTGCATCACCCAGATTCTTCCACCTAACTGTGAAGCAGATGCAAGGACAGGTCCCAGCCCTGTTACTCTGGCAAGGTCTGATAGCATCTGACACCCAGCGCCAGTGGAGCAGGGCCACCCGGGCCAGTGTGCCTCTGCTTTGTGCTCTGCATCACCACCCCATAGCGCAGACGTGGCAACTACCGCAGACAGACCTGCACGGCCCTGTGGGATTTGAAGCAAAGTGACCTCTCAGCCTGTCCCCAACACAGAGATTTTCTGCTGGCACTCTGTGGCTGACCACAACCTCCTTCTCATTCTCAGCACATTTTGGTGGGCAAGCCAGGGGAGGTAACAATACTCCTCTTTTTTTCACAGAAGACAAAGCCGCGGAAGACACCGATTCCCATGGCAACAAAGGCAAAGAAGTGTCCCAAGATGTGATTTGCTGTCACCATACCCACCTCGTGGCAGATAAGGACAAGTGATAGCTCTGAAAGGAACTGTTTCCATGGGACCCTTCCCAGTGAGCCCCCACAATGACAACCACCCGTCAGCCACAGCTTTCGGCATCAAACAGGTCTGACTGGAAGGGAGCAACGCTGCTTCCCGCAGCGAGCGCTGCCTGCAGCTTGTTCTCTTGTGAGGAACAGGGCTCTCCTCGCTCCCTCAGAGCCTGCCTAACCCTGCTAATCCACTTACCCAGGCTGGGAGAGCAGCCTGCAGGGAGCCATGCTCAACTTCTCAGCTAAACATTATCGTGGTTTTTTTAACCCACAGAGTGGTACCTTAAGCAATGGTGAAAACTCCTCATGGAGCACACATTTATGCTTTGGTAGTGTGGTCTATATGAGTGCATTTCCTTCCGACACTTACATTTATCATACTTCTCCCCTCCCAGTCCTGCCCCTTCAGTTCCCTGGGGAAAGTTAGTGAATTTATGCAGGAACAAAGTCACCTTGAGCCTTAATCCACACCCTAGCAGAAGGAATACGTCTGTCGGCAATCACATCCACCCACTCTGCAACGGCATTACAACAATGCTCACTTTGTTAGCACAGAAAACACCGTCTCCTTCTCTGGTCCTGGAGACAAGCTACCACAAAGGCTGGAGAGAAGAAAACAGACTGGGGACAGAAAAAATGGCCCTGTACATCTGAGGCCAAACAGGTAAACTGAGGCGAAACAGTGGAATTAGGAAGAAAAGAGCAAAGGAGAGTCAGCAAACCTAGTCCTTGTCTTAAGATAGACCCTCCAAAACAACTCCATGCTCCCTTTCTGTATAAGCAGAACTGAAGGCAGTTGAGAAAACTGGGGTCAATAAAATTGCAGAAGACAGGCAGAGATCCTCATCCAACTGAGAGCAAAACAGCAGCCAAAGCAGGTGACAAAGTACAGCAGAACCAGGTGCATAAAACGATTGGGATTTTGCCATCTGGGAGCAAAGGCCAGATTCCCTCATAACCAGGCTGGCACTCAGCTTGCTGGAGCCATGGCTTCATGTTCCCCTTCCTCCTTCCCTCACAGAAACCAGCCCTGATGCTGCCTGAGCACGCAGGACCAAGACAGGATTTAAAAGGGGGCCTGGGAGCTTCACAGATGAGCACAGAAACAAAGCTCCCTCCAGCAGGAGCTGTACCAGCCCTGCACATGTGTGCACCCATTTCAGGGGTGTGGGCTGATTCCCAAGTCCCCTGTGCTGATGCAGGCCTGCTTTCACAGGGAGGGCTCCCACCTTTGTGTCTGTCCCCTCGGAGCAGCTCCTTTGCATCCAACGGGAAGAACCACAGCTGCTCGTCGTCGTCTGCCCCACTTGTTGCCATGACTTGATAAGCAGTCCTGGGATGAACCTGGTTCTGACCGGAAGAAGTGAAACATTAATATTCCCAGAAGGACGCAGGAGTTAGAGCAGAGAGCAAGGAGGCTGAAGAAGAGGTACATGGATAGCTGAGCCAGTCCTGATGAAACTGCCTCTCAAATACTCCCATCCTTCCAGCTGGATAGCTCAGTGGGCTGTAACCCAGTTGCTTTGTCACCTTTGGCACTTGCTGCAGGCAAGCACCAGCTTTTATCAGCCCAGCATCCTTTTCTCTGCCATGCACCCTAGAGCAGATGAGTGAGTTCCTAGAAATGGGTCCCACCTGACAAACGGGAAAGAGTGAGGGTGTAGGTGTCCTGGTGTAGGAGTTCTCTGAGCCAGTGTTGGAATCCAGGAGCCCAGAGAAATCAACCCATCCCAAATCCCCAATACTTTGCTAACTGCATTATAAATAAAGATTTAATTAGCACATGTAAGTAATCTCATCCTTAGCTGCTGTCATTCTACTGGTACACTTTGAGTTATATTGCTACTTATGTGGCTCTCAAGGACAAGAGGTGGTGGCATATGGATTTCCTATCCTTCACAACTGTGGGAGAACACCAATGGACACAGACTTCACCAGCTCACCCAGAGGTCCACCAACTGCCACATGTTGCTTTAAAATCTATTCCCAAAATAGATTGTCCCCAAATAGTTTACCTGGGCTTCTCTGTTCTCAGCAACAGTCTTCCATCCCCTGGCAGTACTCTTAAATGTAACAAGAGAGTCACAAAGCTTGCTGTCTGCTCCAGGGCTCCAGGAGTACATTCCAATTTGCCCACTGCATTTGTTTTCACCAACACCTGCAGACTGTTGCAGAGCTGGTCAGAGGAGACATTCCAGGAGAACCTCCTGGGATCCAGATGTACACAAATATCATCACCAGTGCAGGAGGACCAAAAGAAACTTTCCCAGCAATTGACTAAATTCATCTTTGTACTACTGTAAATACTTTTTAAAGCAACTCTCTTAAGAAAGGCTTTAATAGAATCACAGAATGATTTGAATTAGAAGAGACCTTAAGGATCATCTAGTTCCAATCCCCCTGCCGTGAGCAGGGACACTTTTCACTAGACCGGGTTGCTCAGAACCCCATCCAACCTGGGCTTAGACATTTCCAGGGATGGGGGCTGCTTTTGTGGGTGTGTACATAGCACACACAGCCCCAATCCAGCCTCACACAGAGTCCTAAGAGCTTGTATTTACAGCCTTCTTAGAGCGGGAGGCTGTTTACTAAAAGGATTAGATAAGGCTTGACAAAGATGCAGGAAGGTGGGCATGCTGTGCCTTAGAAAACTTTTGCAATACAGAACCCAAAACATCCCTGTAGGCAATTCCAGTTAGAAAAGAACCTAGAAAAGAAGGGGGGAGAAACTGCAAACAGGTTTGGCAGAGCACTTAGGCCACAGCTGGATAGAGTGTTAAATTACAGGAGAGTAACCAAAGAGCAGTGTGTCCGAGACATGCCTGAGCAGCCAGTGCTTGTCCTGGTGAGGTCTGCGGGACTACCTCAAAATATTTTCTCTTTTTATCTCCAGGAGAAAACAACCCCTATAAAGCATGCTGCTGCTTCTCCTCCCACTCTCCTGCAGAAGGGAAAGCTGCTCTGCTGGGTTTGGTGAGGACAAGCAGCTCACATGCTCTGTAAGGCTGCCCAGCATTTAGAGCAGAAGCCCAATTCTCCCCACTTTGGAGAGCACTGTGGTACCCACCTAGCAGATGTCCACACCATTTGAGTTCCAGACTTCCAAGAAAACCAGGATGCAGCAGCAGTGCTTGTAGGGCACCTATTGCAAGGAGCTTCCTTGATACAGGCAATTGTTATGGGGATGAAGCACACCTTTTCTTTCAAAACCAGTTTGGTCAGACAATCTGTCCCATCCTGCGGTTCAGTCTAAAACACACAGAAGTCAGTTCCTTGTGTGTTTCCTTTGCACTCTGGAGTTAAGCAATTCCTACGCTTTTGCTTGCCCACGTATTTGGCTCTGGAGGTTGTAGTCACAGTGGTGGTGATGGGGTTTCCTACCGTCAGCATTTTCAAATAGACACTCAAGCAAAGCTCTACTCCTCAGACTACTTCCAGAGCAGACTGGAAAGTTCCTGGTGAGTAGGAGGGGAAAAAAGTGACAGAAAAAGGGTAAAAATATGAACTGTTAGTTTTCTTGAGGAAAACTAACATAGCATCATAGCACCACCAAACTACTTGGGGTTGAGGGACCAGAACGTGCAGGCACAGGAGTTTCTCCAGCAGTCTGGTATTGTGCTCAACTCAGAATTTATGGTAAACTATAAAACACAAACACAATTACCAAGTTCCCCACTGTGTCCATTTAAACACAGCTAGGCAGAGGTTTGGATTCATGTTTAAAGGAGAGAAGGCACAGCAGGGCCCGCAGCCACATGGCACATTTAATTCCAAGGGAAGAACACCTGACTTCTACATGCAGCTCAGCAAAGAAATAAATTAATAAAACCAAGTATATGTTCTGGTTCCTTTATTTAAGACCATTAATGACGCCATTATGGGCATCTCTGTCAGAGGATTCCCACAAAACTTCCTGTGAGCCTGATCAAGAAGAGTGCCAAACTGCAGCCCTGGTCCCCTTTTAGGCTGGGATGAGGGTTTGGTTTCAGCACTAGTCAGGGCTCAGGTCTTCACAGCAGTTGAGTGAAAAGTAGCTGCTAGAGCCAGGCCTGTGAAGAGGAGGAAGAGAAGCACGCTAGGCAGAACCGTACCGGGAAGAGTGGAATAAAGCACGTGGAAGAATTAGCCCAGATTGAGTCAAAGTATGTTTATTCACGTGAGATCAGTTTGGACATGACCAGATTGAAAACCTTTCTCCATCTGAACACCTGGGAGCAATATACAGAACTGAAAATCCAGGACAACAACAACAGCAGCAATCCCGAGGCCGTAGGCCCGTCCCGCTAATTGCGGGTGGCCCCAAAGCGCCGCACGCTTGGCTGCAGCGGCTGGGCCGCCTGGGCTCAGCCCTCCATCACTTCTGACACCTCTCAAGAGGGGACAGAACTGTTTACAGGAAGCCATTTGTTAGAGGGGCCAGCCTCTCCTCCCTTTCCCACCCCACCTTTCATCAGGAGCTTATCTACTGCCCAGCCAGCCGGCCAAAAAGTTCACCCAGGTTGGAATTTGAAACCAGAGATCTGCAGACGCCGTGGCTGGGGCAAACAGTGCCGCCATCAATTTCGGAACTAAATTTCAGGGAGCTTTCATTCTATTTGTACAGGGACTAATGAGTAGCTTGGGATGTGAACACTAACCCCAGGGCATAATTCTGAGAACAGGATGATAGGTTCTCAGTCTCCTGCTCTAATTATACAGGCAAAAAGTGGAATGGGAATGAGAAGAGTCAAGGACAGGACTCAGGTCCCATATCAGTTTAATAGCATAATTTTCCCAAGCACTGAAATATTTTGAGGGTTAACAAAAAGATGCAAGAATTACCTCCACCAATAGAGAAAGAAAGACTCAAAAAAAGTGTAAAATGGGGCAACTGAGTTCCACATTAAGCTGTGCATGGAGATGTAACTGCAGAAGCAGCAATCACCAGGCAACCGTTCAATGCTGTAAAACCGTAAGGCACTAATGATGTTCCACTCATTACAATCAACACATGACTAAAAATTGACATTCATCAATTAAAAAATAAAATAAAATTACTGTACATTTTGAAAAGGCAACTGTTCCCATTTAAAAAATTTCAAATTCCCAGCTCCAATAATTCTGCTGCTCCCCACCCCCATCCAGGCTTTGCTGACTAGTTAGACAGAGTGTTTGATCACAGGTTCTGCAGGTTAACACACACCTATTACAATGAAACATCCCAAGGCATGAACAGAAAGCAGTTTGTTGAGAAGTTACTCGATGATCCCACTAAGATCACCAGCGAGTGTTAGAGGTGTCAGTTGGTCACCCTGCTTTCCACAGTACTGCAAAGAACTCAACCTCCACCACGTTTTTAGTGCTGACTGCAACTACCTTTCCCTTCAAGATACAACTCAAGCTCTCAAATCCTGAAGCTTGAGGTCCCCCATGCAGCCACAGCCAGAGGAGCATGGGGGGAGACAGCAGCAGTTGCTCATTAATGCTATTCCATGAGTACACTTCAGTTCCTGTCTGGAAGCCCATGTCTGAGAGCAGCCAGGTCCCTTAAACTCCTTTAATTCCATTCTGGTCCTTCTTCGCTAGAGATGAGCAATTACCCGAGGAGTATGAAGTCAGTGACACCAGTTTCCTTCAGAGGGTCACCTGACACCCATTTTGGTCAGTATTGATCAGGTTCAGCACAGAAAGCAGTAGTGAAAGTATTTGTGTCCCATTACTGATCTCTGAAGCCATTCAAGGATCCTTTAGACACAAAGGCTCTATTAAGGCTTATTTCAGAGACTACAGTAAAGTATTGCACACTATATGTCTGCTTCAATAGTTTAAAAAATGAAATCTCCTTTCCCCAGAGATTAGTAACATTATTAAAAAATGCTAAAAACAAATACAGAGGTAACTTCTCCATGTGACTCTACTGGAATATGTAACAGTTAATAGCTAGGGATAGCAGAGGTCCATCTGTGCAGAGATTTAGCAACAGCAGCTTTTAAACAACTGGACAGCGTAAATTCCAAATAATTATTTTTGCCCTTTCTAAAAGCTAAAGTGATCATAAATTTGGACTACCCATGAACTGCACTGCATGATTTCACCAGCACCACACAGCATCACGATTCGTTGCAAGGCAGCCTCTCAAAAACCGTCAGTTTTAAACAGCTGACCTTTGGTCAGCACACCCAGAAATAAATAAGAAAAGGTGAGACAGACACCCAACAGAGGATGCTGGTGTGACTGCTGGCATGGAAGAGTCTGGTAGGCCGGGACAATCCCTCAGTCCCATGGATTGTCTAGCTTAGGTCAGCAGCTCCACGACACGGGTGGTCTCAGGATGGGTATTTAGTACTTCACTACTGAGCTCGCCTGAGGCGACTCAATCAAGTCTTGTGGAGTCAGTTTTAATTAGTCCAAACCTGAAGGATGTAACAAACAAGTCTCCCAGAGTTTTGGTTAGTGTTCCAGCTGTCAGTTCCACACAACTGTCCTTCCAGAGGCGAGCAGAAGTCACTCTGCCAGCATTCGCAGGCGCCGCTCATGCAGCAGCAACCTGATCTCCCGCACGATCAACGGTGAAATGAACAGGATTGTTGAACTTGTCTGTGGAAACAAGCATATCCAGGACAATTAGCACACAGCAACCAGAGCTGCAGCCATCCCCTGCTCCAGTGTGCATCCAAGGCCATCCCAGAAAGACACAGGCTAAGAGAAGCCACGACAGAATGGCACAGCGGTTGGAAGGACTGAGCTTGCAGGAAAGCTCATACAATTTCAGCTGTCACAATAATCTTTTCATAAAGATCAGCTCCTCAATGACCCTCCTCACCACCTCTGCTGGTTACCAAAGTGGCCTTCTCCCTTGTCAGCAGAGATGCAAAGACATCTCCTGGCACTTCCAGCAGGGAAGACCAAGTGAATCGTGCAGCATTCACCACTGTGGTGTTGCTCAGGACATCAGGGCCTGAACTGTCCTCTCCCCCAGCAGCAAACCAGGGGCAAGGCATTTTCATTTTAGTTTCAAGATTCTCATCACTCCTTCCACTATTCTTCAAGGGCTAACAAACTAGCAGCCTAACTTCAGCTCTCTGAAAACACTGGAAACTGTGTATCATGGAGATGAAGGCAGGAGAAGTCCTGCCTTGGAAGTCAGTCAGGTGGTAGGAGCTTTAGGAAATGCATACAGGTATTTTTAGGCAAGTATTTTTGTTCTCTGCTACACTCTCAGTTCCTGTTGGGTAACATGACTATAAGGGAACCAAAATGAACCCAGGTGACTTAGACAACCTGAGGCAAAGTCACACCACAGACCACTTTGAGAATGGCATCAGAGGTCTGAGATGCTGCAGAGATAGATTGCATGCCTAAGTCACAATTCTCAGGTTTTCACAAAAACTTTCTATTGCAAATTGAGCTTTGACAAAGAATTTTTTAAAAAGGTGAATTCTTACCATTAGAATGAAGAAATAGAAAACCCACATCCATCCCAGGTTCTCCTGGATTAAAGACACTAGATACTAAATGGAAATGAAAAAAAAAAATTCAAACTGGGAAGATAAGCATGACTTTCAGGCATGACACTTTGATTTTCTAGAATTTGTGGGCTGTTAGCACTCCACACAGAGCTGATCACAAAATTTTCCAACTGATCTTTTCCTGTCAGAAGAGATGACTCAGGACAGCAGCCTTTTTCTGTATGAAACCCACAGTCTCAGCAAAGCAGAAATACCATCCTGAAGCTTTACAGTAACTCAGAGCAGCATAAAGACAGAACTGAACTACAGTTTCAAAGGGTGACAAATTGACTCCGCTGAATACGAGGTTTTTGCACAGAACATTGGGACATAAGTGGATGTAAGTACTCTCAGAAGAACTAAAAGCTCTAGGATGGCTTATAAATTACACAGGACACATTTTCAAGAACTGTGCAACCAGTAACTACCTAACCCTTCATCGCAGGCAAGACACTTGAGACGACAGTCTGTTCTGAGCTGCACCCTGGCTCAATAGAGCGGCTCAGGCTACACCAAAACATATTCCTGTTAGCAGATTTATGTTCAGATGCCGCACAAGGGCCTCCCTTCTTCCCTCCTGGGTACAGCAGCACAGAACAGGATCTGAATTTCTAACACGCTCATTGTGCGTTTGCTGTTATTCACACACCCCCAGAATGATGTCATGGTTGTCTCTGCTGGAATAAATGCAGTGTTGGAATGGGAGGCAGGTGGGATCTTTCAGAACCAAAGACCCAATTTCTGTGAGGATGTAAGTTTGGATGGTATGTGTGTGGGAAGACAAAAACACTGAGATGATGCAAGAAGAACACTGAGTGTGTAGCAGTGCACTTATATTTGTCCACAAAGCACCTGCAATTTTCCATGCTCAAAGGAGATAAGCAGCATCTATCCTACAAAACAGCAACTGAATGGTTGCACTTATCTGGCCATCAATGGCAAGTACAAACCCGAACCTCTTTCTAGAAAAGAAACTCCAGTGCCTTGCCTGTGTCCTTGGTATTTTACCATCACCAGAGGATGCCTGGAATAGAACTGGCTCCAATCTTTCTGCTAAACCCTCCCCAAAGCAGCACTGTGTTCTTTCATACAGTTAACACTTGTACTTGAGAAGAAAACATCCCCAGTGGGCACGCTGTCAGCTGCCTCCTCTAGCCTTTAGACCTCTGGCAGCACACTGTAAGGACTACTGAAGCAAGTGGGGCTGGATTTACAAGCTGTAAAAGGCATCCACAGATAAAAAGCAAACACACAAGAGCAAATTTTAAATTACTTCATAAACACCGTAACATTCAAAACAGGTATTCCAATTTTACTCAGTTATACAGATAAACTTTTCTGTAAGAGAAGGTTTTGCTGTCACCTCTAAACAAAAAAAAAAATCACAAAAAACTTCAAAATATTTTTTCACTCTTTGTGAAGCTTTTTGAAGTTCAAAATATGAAAGCCTCTAAAATTCATTTGAATTATGAAAGTGCCATAACATTAGCACTAAGAATACTTAGTTTAGTTCTTAATTAAATGTTTCCATTGGAAACTTTGTTAAAACAGAGAGGTTCCCTTGGTTGGTTCTTAAGAAACTATTTTTTAAAAAAACCCCACCCTCTCTTTCTCTCTCTCTTTCTCTCCCCCCACACAGGTTTGGATTGAGGAATGCACTAACATCTCTGACCACAGTAGACTCTTTGCTTCCTTCTCCAGACCTCTGTTTTCCTTTGGCAGCCTCACCTGACCCACTGCAGCACCAATACTGCCAGTTCCATCCACAATTCCCGTGACTGTTGCCAGAGCCTCACTGCTGCCTTTCACCAGATCCTGACGCCCCAGGTCAGCAGAAATTGCAGAACTGATCATGTTAGAAGGGCCTCCGATGAAAAATCCTGAAAGTGACAAGAAAACAGCCTTGGTGCAAAACAAACACGCAGAGAGATTCTCAACAGAGCATCTTCAAAACACAGATTTTCTACTATGCAAAGCTCAGGACAAGAATTAAGTCTGGCACAGTGCTCAGAGACTAACTGCAGGTAGGGGGGTACCTAAAACATACAGTCATGGAACACCCTGAATATCTGGAGTACCCACACAGAAGAACATTTTATGTTCTTAGGCCAAGAAGAACATTTTAATTACTTTGGAGTAGCATACCCTCCGTGCTACAGCCTCAGTCTCCACGGGTTCATGGAGGAGATGGAAGGCAAAAAAAAAAAAAAAAGAAAAAAAAGACCCACAACAACAGGACAGAGAGTTCTGAAATAAGAGTGTTTGGAAAGAAAGGCTCTATTCATGCAGGCTTAATTCCATAACACAGCACAGTATGTGTGGTAGCACAAAAAGCTTGTGACCTCTCACAGCACACAGGGTATTTCAGATTCTGACAAACACCCTCAAACTGGAGCTGTAGCTCATGACTCTGCCATATATCCACCTCCTCAGGTACCAGATCACTGCTCAGTATTTTGGCATAAATCTGTCTCCATCACAGAGCTAAGGCAGATCCCCTCAGCTCCAAGCCATTATTCTGTACAGTCTGTATTCTATACCACCCTCTGTAAGGCAGCTCTCCCACAGCTGTTTTCCAAAGGTAACAGAAACTGGGCCCCAGTTTTCAGGCTTTCTGCAAAACCAGCAGAGGTGGCAGCACACACAAATGCCTTACCCCCACCTGGCTGGTGTTACTGACTGTTCTGCAGTGGATAGAGAAGTCTACCAGCATAACAGTGGCTTTTGAGAAGGTACCTGTAATTGCCATGATCACAGCATTGATAGGTTTGCTGTTCGGGGAACCTGCAAGAGAAAGACCAGGTGAGTGTAAAAGAACCAAAGGAACTTGAGAAAGACACTTATTTTGGCCCAGAAATAAGCAAGGACACACATCCAGTTTGAACTGCCTGCTCAGTTTGCTACACAGGGACAACAATAACTCCTTTTTGACCAGCAACTTTTACAGAGATGAGCCTTACTGCAAAGGCATTTAGAGACCAGAGACCCAGAAGTTTCCCAACAGGATTTTACAGTAGAAAGCCCTACTTCGATATCAGATTTGCCTGGCTCTGGGTTCTAGCCCTGTTATGCCTCTTTCTGTGACACAGATCTTGCATTTACTCTCCTTGAAAGTCCACTTGAATAGTAAGAGAATCCTTCATCTGTCTCTGTGGGGAAGTCAGACTCAGCTCAAACTCTCTCATCATAAAGTACTCAGCACTTGAATAAGCCCTTTCACTCATTTTCAATTTTCCAAAACATTTCTTAAAATACAAAGATTAGACCTGGAGGTAGCAATCCAGCAACTTCCCAAACAATGCTGCACAATGAAGAAAAAAATGCAACCCCCCCATCTCCTAATTCCTCCTTACAAAGCCATGTTTGAACATCTACAGGTTCCACTTGCCTTCCCAGCAGCATGTGTACTGGCAGCTGCTTTTCCATGACAGTCCCTCAGTGCTTTTCAGACAGTTTTCCCTGATATCTCACTTCCAGGCATCACCTGAATTCCTCACTCACTTCCACGTAGGGCCCACACGTGGAAGTCACTGTGTAAGGCAAGGTGCACCCTCTTCACATGTTCCCAGGCCATTATTACTCTTATGTGCAACACACTGTGGGTATAACAAGGCCTCCTGTTTGGGCTGAACACTGCAGGAACTTTGGATCACCTATCTGAGACTTCTGTGTCTGTCTGGACAGGAGCACATTTTGAGTCGAGCACAAGGCACCTGGAGCTCTGGCTGCTCTCCTGTCTTGTACAAACTTCAAACTTCAGCAGCAATAATTTCATATTTTCTTCCAATTCCCTTTTGAAAGCAATGGGTTGGCACAAGAGGCCACAAAAACTCCACCAAACTCCACCCAGCCCAATCCTTGCTATTTAATGATACCCCAGTGAGTTAAATCACTCTGGTACCACAGGACACTGCCTGAAGACACAAAACTGTCACCTTAGAAGTGCTTGATATATGTTTCATAGAAATTACACCTTCCCATCTCCTTATACTCTGTTTTCCTGAGATATCATTCAAAAGCCAAACACCAAGAACCCTATCTATTATAAAAGAGGGAAAAACTCTTCAATTTCACCACTTAGAGAAATGTAAGTAGTGAAGTCTAAGAGCTTCCCCTGCCTCTGTGGTGTATATTTACTCCAGCACAGATCTGTCCTCAGACACTCTTTCCTCATAGTACAGGGAAGCACCTGAGATTTCTTGCTCTGCCAGTTGTGGTGTTGACACAATGACAATGCCAAAAATCTCACTGACACTGGAGAAGGATCAGTGCCATAACACACCAGCATAAGGAAATCCAACCACTCAACTAATTCTTTTCCACCCCATTAACCAGAGAACAGATTTCTTTCTGTGCAGTGCCACACTTCAGCAAAATAGACCAAAAGGCACCATTCTGATCCAGAAGCAGCTTCAAGACCAGAAAACATAATGAGAACAGGCTGTGCTCTGGTTCTCTCCCAGCTCTACTGAATGGACCTCTTATCCCTGCGCAGCGCTCGCATACTCACGGCTGTATCCAAACAGAGAGCCCACAGCAAAGAGCAGGCTCACTGCTAGCACTGGGGCTCTCTTCTGCAGCACATCCGAAATCAAGCCCTGGATAGTCCCACCTGTTTAAAACAAACCAAAAAAAAAAATCACTGTCAGGCTCAGGATGCTGACACCCTGAATTAAACTCATTTCACTGAGTGCAGTCTCACCTACTTAGGGTCGGTGCAACTGATTGCCACAAATGCCAAAGGCCAGTAAAAACCACCTTAAGTATCACTGCTACCTCTGTAGGAACTGCTCTGCTGGTAAGAGCTAAAGTTCTAAGAAAGCCTAATGTGGAAAAGGCCACAGGGGCAAAAACACTGGCCCTGAACCAACCCAAGCAAGGATGGCTATTCTACGAAAGCCACCTGGACAACATAACAAAGCAAGAACCTGAGCACAGGAGAGTGGAAGTCTAAATACATATTACAATATGTTCTTTATTGTGGAGGAACAGGGCCAGACTTTGCAGTCAGCAGAAACAAGTGCAATTACATTCAGTTGGTGCCTGCTCTGCTGAGATCTGTGCTGAGTCTGTCCTTAAAAATACAGGACAGATGGGACAGTATAGAACCCACTAAGTCCAGATCCAAATTTCCCTCAAGGGCACCTATCAGAAAGGAAGTAGCAAGCAGGGGCACTCTTTTGTACACAGCACTTTTCAAGATGTCCCAGTCAGTAAAGTGCCAGCTGAGGGAAATTTTCAAGACTATAACAGTGCCCTTCAATTATATATGAACTCTTTAGGGGGTCACATAGTCTGTGTTTAAGAAAAAACAAAAAGCCAATCAGGCACAAACAACCAGACTTTTCACATATTCAGTGAACAGCTAGATCCCACTGAACACGGCTGCTCTGGCTGCAGTCACTGTCTTTCACTCTCCAACACTAGCAGGGCAACTGCTGGAAGATGTCATCCACCTGCTCACTCACCTATGATTCCTCCCACATCATACCAGATCGAGAGCTGGTCAGCTTCTGCTTCTTTCCATCCAAAGTTGTTGCTGAGGTAGAAGGGCAGCCAGAAGAAGAATGAGTAATTCACCAGCTTCAAGCAGGCATAGGCCAAAGAGTACTGGAACACAGAGAGGACCAGTGAGCAGTCAGCATTTGAGAAATGCAGACAGCCTTTCTGCTTATTCCCATAAAGCTCTGGATCCAGCTAAAGCTTTCAGGGGAAAGAGCTTCTACATTTCATGTAGGAAGGCAGCATCATGAAAGCTTAATGCTGAACATCAAAGAGAACTCAGGAATACAAAAATCACTGTCAAGAAGGTTTTTTATCACTGAATGCAATGGGTTAAAACACTTTCAGTGTAATCATGAGAGGAAATGACACCAGGCTTCAAAAAATGAAGAAAATTTAATTCACCTTCTAAAGCAAAGGCAGACAACCACGTGACATGAAACAAGCTTGAGATTTAGTCATCTGTGCATCATGCTGAGAAAAGTGATGTGAAATGGTTCCTCTGTGCTATCTTGTGCTGCTCAGAAGGCTCATGTGCTTACAGCACCAGAGGAGAAAGCTTCATTCATAATCCCCAGGCAGGTATTCCAGGACACAGGATGAAAGGTCTGGCCAAAGCTAAGCACAGGCTTCCAAACCCAGCAGCAGAGACAACCTCCTGCTTTCGACTGCTGGGCTCAATCTGTCCCTAGCTAGCAGATCTCCCTCTTCAGAGGCTTCACGTGTGTGACCAAGATGAGTTCTCAGGGACTGCTGGCCCAGCATGCAGAGGGACAAGTCACACTATTTCAGTACAGCCACCTGATAAACACCGACACAGCTGCTCAAGAAACCCATATTTGAAGAGGCAAACAAAGATGAAGATGTTAGAATCACAGCTTCTGAGACTGTATGCATATGTGCATGCAGACACTTGGTTTTCAGTTTCAAAAAGCAGATCTTTATATATTAAATTCCACAAAATAATCACTTCTGAATTTATATTATTTTAATAGATACAGACTTTTTTTCTGTATTATTAATGCCTTTTCACTTTTACGGGACACAAATGAATTTCCACCATACATGGAAGACATGGGGATGTCTGGCAGGGTTCTCCTGCCTCTGGGTGTGAAAAGTGCACTGTACAAAGTGATATTTATTACAACACACTTGGAAACTGTCTACCAGATTGTCTGAGTGATTAAACATTGAATTCCTAGAGGCTCAGGGGAAAGCTGTCTGTACTAAAACTCTTCCCCCATATCACTCAGCAGGAGAAGAGAGGAGCTACAGAAAAAATATGTCAAATAAATTCTTTGTAGAATCTTGACAAGGCTTTGGAGATTCTCAGTATTCGGTCTCTCGCCAATCTGACAGAGTGTCTCTGTTTGGCTGGGCACTAATCTGACATCATATAAAACTCACAGACTCAGAAGTGTTCAGGTGGCTGGACTAGGGCGTGGAGCATATCCCCAAAATCCAAAGTACAAAGCCAGCAATCTCATTAGCTGCTATCTCCTTTTGTTCTGGCCAATGAAAATAGTCACACATCAACCAAGGCAGAAATTTTGTATAAGGCATTTAGCCATAGTAGGAGAGAACTCAAGATGAGTTTGCTTTCTTTTGCCATTCCTCAACTAAGGTCTTAACGACAAAACTGTGTTTGCCCTGCACTCGAAACACTGACAATCCACCCATTCCTTCTAGATTTTCTGTTGCCTTAATCACAACAGCCAACTGCTTTGCCCATTAAGGGTACCCGACAACAGTGCCCATTCAGTGGTTCTGCTCCATAACAAATCCAGGCAGTTCACACTGTTCTGCTGAGCCACTCCGCCCCCTTTCTCGTACTGGCTCTAGTGTTCAGGGGGCACACAGCCCACTCACACAGAACTGGTTTTTAGTGACAGGTTAATTTTTCAGCTGGACATGAATGAGGCAATACTGCTGATCCAGAAGCACACAAGTTTTCCAGGGACAGGATGAGGATATGTGCATCACCAGGCCTTGTTTCCAGTTGTTCATAAACAACCCTGCACACTTCCCCGGATGTTACATCATGCTGATTCAGGCTTCTCAGGCCAGCTTTCTGCTTTCAGGTAACTAAAAAACCCCAAAACTCAGTATCAGCACCACAGAGCTCTGCGTGATGCTCAGTTAGGAGTGAGAACCTCACTCCTCAGGGCAGGAGACACCTATCTTATCTTACCAAGGAAGCATCCTACAGCCACCTTTGCTCATGGCCTCCCTTCCAAATTCCCAGCAGGAAGGGCAGGATCTCTGCTGCCCTTTGCTGGCTCGTTACATGCAGTCAGTGAAGCAGGGGGTCTGATGGGAAGAGCAGCACACACTACATACCCAGAGAGTGCAATCCATGCACACAAGGATAACAGGCCCAACCCCAAGCGTGAGACGTCAGATGTCAACAGCTACAACATATGGTCAACATATTAACAACGACGTGAACAAACGCTGGCAAACACAACAAGTCAGCTTTATGTTTAACAGATAAGTCAGCTCTTACTCAACAATCTGGGTGCTCACCAGTACTACACCAGGAAGGCAACAAGCCTGGAAAAAGCCAATGGCCTTTGGCTGGTTGTCACTGTCAGCTGCTTGAATGGAGTAATTCCGGTCATCATCATCTACATCATCATTGCCCATTAAAGGTCTGTTGGCATCTTCTTCCACACTGACATCTTCATCAGCTCCAAGCTCAGGGAGGCCTAAGTTTTACAGGGAATAAGCAACAGGGAAAACGGACCACAGCCTGTTCACCCTCTCCCCCACTCTAAAGCTATGCTCGCTTCTTTTAAGCAATTCTACCTTCTAGCAATTCCCTTGCTCTCCCATACCTCCATCCTCCTTTGGCTTAGAAACTCTTCTAGGTGGTGTTCTGCAGTGCCGCCAGTTTCTACCCTTTGTCTTCTAGGGCTCTTGAAAGTATTGTCTGATCCTGGCGTCCGCTTTGTCTGTTCTGAGTGTCTGGCCATTAGTTGGAAGACACAACAAATTAGTGCATTTCCCCCCTTATTTAGTGGCTGGGATCCTCAGACCTGGCTCCTGGGTACCACCTCCCCTGAGTGTGGAGGCTGAGTGTAGCAGCAGCTGCTGCCTGTTAACGCCTCCGCTGGGACGGAAGGCCTGGGAACTGCACTGTGCTTCCTGGGATGCAGAGCGCTCTTACAAGCACTCTTTATGGTGGCTTTAGGGCTACCAACTTTATAGCCTTTGCAGGCACCTGGGAAACCTCCTCCACAGCCCTGTCAAAGCCCCAGAGTTCTTTTGTTTGCCTGTTACACTTTGACTTGCCTACCACCTTCTCAGAGAAGGACCACATCTAACTCGAGAGTTATTTAACTGCAGACAGAGACCACCTTCTCTTCCTGCTGCATAGTTAAGCCTTGCCATAGTTTTCTCCTGCAATAGCCAGTTACCAGTTTCTATCTGCTGTTTCTTTAATAAATACTAATTTTTTCAGGTGAAGAAAAACTGATAATTAGGCATATCCTGATGGAGATGTTAGAGCCAGGCTGTTTTATTTTGCTTTTAAAAATATCCAGACCCTATACACGTGATGCATGGCAGCATTTAGTGTGATCTTGGCAAGTCAAGTGTTTGCTCTATTAAACACACTAAGGTGCAACACCATTTTATAAGAGCCCTGAGGATAAATGCTGTCGGAACGAGTCGTAGTACATGGAAAGCTGCAGACCTGCTTTCCATGAAGGGACTGAAATAGCACAGCTCTTCCACTCACCCACTTCCTTTGGCGACGTCAGGAGCCCACAGAACACAATGACTCCTCCAGCAAACTGTACTGAGGCAGTCACCAAGAAAGCATACTGAAGAGAAATAAATAAAAGATTCTTTTTTAAAGCACTTTCAGTCACACATACTTCTCTGACTAATGAGGGTTTCTTTACATTCCAACCTCATTAGAGAGCAAACACAGCTATGACAACTCAGACTGCATCCATAACACTTGGAAACAAGTGATCTCTGCATCTCCTGAGCAGACTTGGGCCTATCTAGCCTGACAAACCACACTGAAACAGCTGTTTTAGTGTACTGAGGTGACAGCAGTGAGCAAAGAGCTGAGCCAACACAGAGATCCAGCTTTATGGGAAGGGATTGCTCAAGCAGGGTCAAACACCAAATTCAGACAAGGTTGCTCAGAGGTTTGTTCAATCAGATCTTGAAATCCTTCAAAGACAGATCCTCCAGGCTCTGTCCCCTTGTTCCAGTGCTTAACATACTTCATAGCAAAACAGTTTGCCAAACATCCAGTTGGAACCACCCCTGCCTCACTTAATACCCACAGCTTTTTGGCTCTCACAGTGCAATCCAGGAAAAAGCCTGACTCTGATTTCTCAGCAGTCTTCTCCCAGGCTTTGGAAGGCTGCTATTGGTACCCTATGCCTCCTCATGTCCAGAGTGACAAGCTCAGCTCTGCCAGCCTGTGCCCAGAGGCCCCAGGCTGAGATGTGCTGGGTCACTCACGTTCCCTGTGCTCAGCTGCCCACTGCCACATGAGAGCCTGGCCTCTTCCCAGTCACAGCAGCTCTGCCTCCAGGCCCTTCCAGCACCAGGGACTCCAGTTAAGTGAGAACCCGTGATGGGTGACTGTGACGAGCACTTTAAGCCACCCAGATCAGGAGAGGGTGTACAGTGACACTAAAGCTCTTCAGTAGCATCAGTCCCGTTTATAGAAAAGTCCCAGGCTCATGTCTCCCAATTTGGAAGAAGTCAGGAAAAGAACAGCCTTTCTATTCTGCCTCCTGCTTGTCTCCACAGCATTCAGGAAGATGAAACTGGATCCATGAGCCTGTTATCTCTCAAAGACAGGATAAGAAACCAGTGTCTCCCAACCCCGTCAGACATGCAGGCACAGCTGGAAGCCAGGCAGCAACACCCACCTCATAGCCATATTTGAGAACACAGGAGGCAAGGAATGCCCCAAGGATATTTCCCACAGATGCACAGGCACTCCAGAGTCCAAACACAAAACCTCTCCTGCAGAAGGGGAAAAAAAACTGAAGCAGGCAATGCGAGGAGAGATGACATCAGGAACAAGACAAAACATCCAAGTGAACTTTAACTTAGGAATAAAGTTACAGCATTTTCCCAGTCCACTTCTAAGAGACTCAAAGTTCATTTAAAACAAAACATAGTAACTTGGGGGCACCAAAGAGGTAGGTGAGGAATCCTGAAATATCTGTGTTAAAGTAGAGAGGTTACAATGACTAGAGCTCATCTGCAATACCCCAAAATGTCAGAGTAGAACCTACAATAAGTCAGTTTCCATTTGGTCTTTTTATTGGTAAGTAGACAGAAGGAGGTTTTCCAGTGGTATGAAAATTAAAATTCAGTCACTCCGCACTACAGGACCTTTGAAGTTTGAACCTGTGCTTTTAACACAGACGATTATGTTCACACCGAGGTGTCCTGTGGCTCCAGGAAAAAGGAAGAGAGATCCAATGTAACAAGTAAGGCATATTTCATCCTACCTAATTTTAATTATGATCTAACAGTTGGCATTTCTGGTTTGAGAATTTAAGCTCAATCTGTTACGCAGCAGTCAAATAAGTGAGTCACTGAAGAAAACTCAACTTACCCAGCTTTTCCAAACCAATTTCCCATGACAGCAACCACACAGGGCCAGCCAGTGGACTGCAGCAAGCCATTCACAACCCAGAGACAGCAGTAGAACCACTTGTTGTAGAAATGCAACCATTCTGTGAGTGTGCCAAAGAAGAACACCTGGAGAGGAGCAGGGGGGGAAACAGAGAAGACACCCTGAGGCTACTGCTGAAAGCCAGGCAGGAGAGGGGTCCTAAAAAAAGGAACAGGCTTTGAGGGAGCCACAGGGGCCAGGGCAGGGGCCAGCCTGGCATTGTTTGAGACACAGCACAGAGCTCACAGCACCCTCTGCTGAGCCACCACAGCTCCAGCGACAATTGTGTTGTCATGGCACTTCCTCTCCAAGAGACTTCTGTCCTCCCAAACAGCACAGTTGTAACAGGAGAGGAGAAGGAAGAGACAAACACTTTCAATTACAACACTAAAAATACAGTAGCCTCTTGATCTGCTGTTGTACTGACATCCTAATCCATGAGGCTCTGTGCAAACACAGAACCCTCACAGGTCATTTATCTTCGCCAAGTTTAACATAAATGCTGCAGCCAGGTCTCAAATTACTAAGAGCTCTAACCCAAACCAGCCAAAATAAACACATATCGTGGCACAGGGTGCTTGATGCACATTTGTAGTCATGTGTTTGCAGAGCCCAATAGGCCACAGTGGGGTTTGTAGCCACTGGGTAAATCAAACACACTCCACACATTTTACCATTACTTTAATAACCATGAGATACAACAGATTCACACTTATCTGCAGTGGCTGAAACCTGAAGAACCCTTCTGTTTTAAGCAGACATTCTTTTTTGACACACCCTCCTAGCAATTATATAAAATAAGTAAATGAGTGCTGGGTATTGTTAGCATACCCTTAAAAGAACAGAGCAAAGATTGTGTCTGGAAGCAAAAGCCCCGATAACAACACACATGGTCTAAGAGGTTAAATTATACTACAAGACAGTCCCCAAAAGTCAAAATACACCAATCTTGAAAAAAAGCTGTTCATTAAGTCTCTAGACAGTGCCTCAAACTTAGGAACCTCCTCCTGACACAGTGTACAGAAAGAGATATTTCAGGAAGAGGTGAGTCATCTGTGCTCTGCGCTTTAGACAATGCAGTGCAGGCATCCAGGACCAAGTTCTACCTGCAGGCTTTGAGATCACTGGGGTACAGCTACAGCTCACGAGCACATTCACACAGAAACAGAGCCTCTTCTCCCCTGCAGCAAAACCCCACGCAGAAACCCTGAGACAGACTTTTAAATCCCACTGGTATGTTCCGACTTACCACCAGAGCAGAGGAACACATGCCAAAAGACAAAACCCAGCGTAAATTCAGGCGGTCCCCAACTATGCCACTGACAAAGAGACCCTGAGAACAAAACACAGCATTAAATAAAGCCAGAAGATTTGTACCTGATAGCTGTAAGAACTAAAATTACACAGAAAGGCCAAACTAATCCAAACACTGCTGTTATACCAACTTGCAGTTTGATTCTTATCACTTCTCCCGCCACCAAAGAAACCCTGCTCACAGCTGTTCTTTACATCTCTTGTTTAAAAGAATTCAGCTGAGAACTCTTGGAGAGACAGAACTAGTCCTCCCACCCCCTGGTGACAGGGCTGTAAGAAATTCTGAAGTGATAGTATTTCTCTTGTATTTGTTAACAAGCTCTTCACATGGGTGACAGGCATGGGCAGAACTAACAGAAACAGAAAGAAAAAAAAATTTGCCTCTGAACTAAGATTTTTAATGTGGATGTGATCTTCCCAGTAAGAGTCAAACAAAGCTGAGCAGCTTGGGGTTAGTTTTACTCACCACAGCATAGGAAAACAAAAAGATGGTGTCCAATGTCCCCAAGAAGAGAGTTGCTTCTTCTGCATTTGGAAATAAATGGCTGCTGTTCCAGAGCTACAGAGAGAAAATTTTAACAGGTAAACAGGGAGAGGCATAGCTCATTCTACCCTTTTTCAAAGGAAACACCAATTCCAAGGCAGAACAGCATCTGGCCCAAGCAACCTCCCACTCCTCAACACTTTAATTATCAAATCAAGAACAATTCTGGCACTATCTTTTGGCGAGAAATGTCCACTGCCACTTTGTTTCACTTCTAAAAGGCAAACTAGCAAGCCGGAAGCAACAAATGCTCCCTCCACCTGGATCGAGGCAAATGACTGGCAAAACAAACCCTACTTCTAACAAACATGCAACTGTTAGACAGCTTCTTACTCTGAAACACTGAGGAGCATTTTAATGAATAATACAATAAAGGCGTATTCTGTTTTATGTGCAGCATCTCTTCTGTACTTACCTCGCTGTCTTCACTAAATGAATAATTCCCTTAAAGTATTTGTGGCAGCAGCCAAAATAAAAAAGTGACAGAAAACAAACAGAAAAGAAAGAGCACAAAAGGAACAAGGGAAAGAAATAGACTGGTTGGAAACTATTTACAACGAACTCCAGTCACTAATGTTGTTGGCTTTTGTGCTTACCCTGAGTTTCACTTTACTTTCAATATGATCAAAAAAAGGGAAAAAGTCTCACTAGTACCCAAAGAAAGATTAGTGACATCAGGTAAAAAAAGCAAGCTTTGAGGATAACTTGAAGAATGAATACAGTTAATCAGAACAAAGTTTTCTTCCCTTCCCACTATGTCTTCATTAGAAAACAAAGAAACCAAATCCAAACCCGACCTATGGATGTGCCTAACTCAAATATCATCAGTTTTAGCATGATTCTACTTCTCCAGGACAACATCCTGTACAGGCAACACTAACTGTACATCCACTTAGTTTAAAAGATAAAACCTAAATCGATACCTAAAGGACCAGTTTGACCATTTCTCTTGATCAGACACATGCACCTCAACATCCAGCAAAGGAACCACGAGGTAGTTCTTGCATTCCCATTTGTGAGAACCAAGCAGTGAACAACTTCCTTTCCTGCAAGCAAGCACTGCCAAAACTCCCACTGCTTTCACTGAAGCCAGGACTTTACAGACAAGGGGTACTGCGTGTTCAGCAGTTTTGGAAATCAGACCTTTCAGATGCAAGATAGAAATGTCATTCTGCACTATCAGTTTAGGATAAGCAGCTGGCACTCTCAGATGGCTTTCTTGTCTCCGAGTTTGGCCATCCTTCTAAAGGGGCAGCAGCAGCAACACTGCCACAAAGAACGCACAGCCAGGATTTCACAGAACTCTCTGCAAGGCCATTAACTGCTTTGGTTTATTGCCTCCAACACTTCAGAGGAAGAGTCCCTCTCTCCCCCTCCTCCACGCTGCCAGCTATTGCAGACTCTGCTGGGGCCCCCAATTCCCCTTGGAACACTGTAGCTCCTTGAGAAGTTTCTCTCTGGGAACCATCACCTGATGATCCATAAAACAACAGTGCAAACACCTGAAGTTCCTGCTCGCATTCCAAGAAGTGATGAACACTTAAAGGGGCCTCTTCAGCACCACAAGCTCAGCCCACTGAAGTCCCCCAGCTTTCTTTGCACCTCCTTAGGCCCTGTGTCCTCACCTCATACGGCCGGAGCTCAGGCGCCGTGCTGTTCAGGCAGGAGGGAGTCCACTGGCTGGAAATGCTGACTTTGACATTACTAAACGTCTTTCTGGAAGCATGGAGCAGGGAATAACTGCCAGAAAACACAGACACAGGTTGGCCTTCTCTGGAGGTCGAGGGGGGAAGGGTGGAAGTCCAGCTCTCTGAGCGGAGATACATTCAGCCTACCTGAAGAAGGTCAGCAGGAACACAACAACGTGATGGTGTGTGCAGTGGGACACAAGGCCTCTGCTGGCAGGCTGCCTCCGTAAGATTCCAGGCAAAGCCATGTTCCTGGCAGCCCTACCCCTGCTCCTGCCTTGGTGATTAGGTCATTTTTCTTCTCACTTAAACAAGAAGGTGGGAAAGGAGGCGAGAAGAAAACATATTTGAATTAAAACACACATACATCTATAAAGTACAGCTCTGTTTCCCAAACAACTGGAATTCAGACGGAACACCTCTATGTCATGCCTTTCCAACTTCTTTCACACCACTACCATCTCATCACCTGTACATTCCTCAGCACTTTCTATGCCTAAAGATGTTTTGTTATGCCCATTCTCCCAGTACCTTCATGGCCATCTTCCAACCCACTTCTTTTTTGTTTCTCTCCTAGCAGATGCCTCTTCAGTGCCCATCACCAAAGAAGTACCCCCTGGATCTACCAATTTCCAGCATTCTCCAGTTAAAGACCATTCTGCACCACTTACACACATGGTGCACTACAGAGTGGTCATAAATAAAACAGCTTTTCACTGCTACCTGGCTGGCTACAGACAGGTGAGGAAGCCACGAGAGCAGCATTTGGCTACTGGTGGAGAACAATTTGGGATCTAACTGCCTCATTAATTGAAAGAATAAACCCAAGAGTGGGCTTGCACAGATGGAAAAAAGGAAAGTAACGGTGAGGACAGTGCTGAAATCCAACAGCTGGAATCCCTGCCTGCTCATTCTCAAGCCCCACATTAGAGCTCCATCTCTCACTAACTTGTTAGCACAGCACACAGCAAGTCACACCTTCCTGTCCCTACCTGCAGGGCATGGGTGACACCTGCCTCAACTTCCAGATAACCAGAAATGATCAGCACTGAGGGAAGGCTGTGACAGACACACAGCTTCTTCCTGCTGGTCCATGTCACACTACTCCACTCCCCCAGCTGTGCTGCAATGGCTGAGGGACCGTTTCTGCTAACAGAGTTTGGGAAACAGCCCCACTGGGAAGTGAGGTGGTGAATCTCTCTCCAGACTTGTTTCAGAAGACATGTAAGCACCACAAACCCTCTGAACACTGAGGAAAGGTAAAATAAAGCACCACTCCTGTTTCTCCAAAGGATCAGCACTCAAATAAGACAGAAGATAATACTTTTGTGTTCTTTTGTATCCAGAGGTGCTGTTTGTAATTATTTGTAAATCTGACAGAAGACTTTTCAAGGTCAGCTTCATAACCTCACTTGGAGAAAACAGAAGTCATTTCCCAGACAGTCTCTCACCCAAATTTCTGCTGCTGAAAACCCTTTTTTTCACAGAGACTTTCTGTTCCTCCTTCTAATAACTTTTCATCTAGACACTTCTCACTGCAGGAAGCCTTCCTTTCCTGTTCTCTCAGCACGCCTGACCGACAGCGAGATCCAGCTCCTGCTGGATTCATGAACCATCATGAAAACTGAAGGCACATCTGTCCTCCAACACAGAGTGTGGCATGGAGACCCTCTGAGTAACACAGATCCAGCTATGGCAGCTTTGAGACACCAGAGCCACATTTATACTACACCACACCTGAATGCCTCCACTCATCCAAGACAACTGCAGCAAGTCTGCATAGGACCTGGGACCATCTGCCTCTACACAGCCCAGGTGCATCTGAGCCACACTCCCACTGCTCCAGCTGGCACAGAGCACCTCGGTGTGCCAGCACCTCCTCGTAGGAACATGTGTCTAGACTGCTTGGGTTCAGGGTACACACAGGAAAAAAAGGGCCTACAGCTGGAGCTGAGGGAAGGCAAGTCCAGCCCTGGAAAAGGCAACTTTACCAGTAGGCTCGATACCACCTCCACCTGAGGTCCCAGACCATTTCTCAGCATCAGTGAACGAAAACTCAGCACCCACACAAGCATCACATGGGGCTACTCCCCTTCAGGCAGCAGTAACACTGCTCAGGGCTGTCCCCCACACAGGCTGCATGGAGAAGGGAAGCCAAGGCGCTCCAATTTCCCAGCACCATGGGCCTTATGGGCCTGTGAACCACACGGTCTGTTGGTCAAACACAAGAGCTTCCTTGCCTGTCCCTCCCCTCCCACCAGCCAGATAACAGAGCTCTCACGAGGAAAGCAAAACACTGCCTGTTGTGCAACGCTGTAGGGAAAAGTTCCTTCCCTCAGTAATCAGTTTGTGGCCTAAAGCGCAAGATTTACTACTTGCTTCATGTCAACATACTCAAATATAGATCTTATTTGTCCAAGATACTGAGTCCTTTTAAAGCTAAGACCTGGTTTGACCTCAAAGTCACCTGGGTTTTTTTAAAAGCATTTACTGCTGAAACACTCTGTTCCTCAGAGCTTCTCAATCTCAGCTAGCTTTCTAGAAGACTTCTGGCACAGGACACTTTCACAGTGTACAGATAACTATCAAAGATTTTGTTTTCCCTCCTTCTTCATCCTATCCTTTCTATATTCAAAACTGGCATTCTCCCTAGGCTAGAAAGGTGTGCAACCAGGAGTTTATTCTTAAAGATTAGTCTTCTAATTACTGTGAGAACACCACAGTAACTTTGTAGTGGAGGAGCAAAAGCTAGGCAGCAGGATAACCACAGAACTCACGACAGTGAAGCACATGCCCTTAAGAAAGGAAGAGGAGTGCTTTTAGTGTTAGACTGCCTTGCCTAGCAATAGTGCCTTAGCACTATTTACCTTCAGCTAGCTGATATTTTGGGTAAGCTTTTGTTAAGCTTTCACCCTTATTTGTTAAACTCTCCTCGGTGTTCTGCCTTGTCCCGTCACTTAAAGTCAAAATAAGACACCTTAAGTTCAAAATAAACTTCCTTAATAATACCCTACTGCCCTCCAAAGCCGGCAGGAAAGACCAGCATTAACATTCCTGGGACTTACAAAGAGCATAACAAATGATGATACTTTTTCTTAAAAATAGTGATAATTAAAAAAATCAAAACTAAAAAATCCACCAAACAAAACCCCAACAAAAACCAAACCAACAACACCCCCACTCTTATGCCCTTTTTCCAAACGGTCAGAAGAACGGTGGCACAGCCCCAAACCCACCCAGGGCCATCCGCAGGCAGCACAAGCAGCCCGTCTGTCACCCCGGATCCCCAGCCGGATGCTGTCTGGGAAGAATAGGGGCTGCCTCGGGTACCGGCAGGCTCCGACCACGATCCGAGCTGCCCAGCCCAGCCCAGCCCAGCCCAGCCCAGCCCAGCCCAGCCCAGCCGCTCCGCGCCCGGCCCGAGGAGGGGGCGAGCAGGACGCGGCTCCCTCCCGGCGCGGGGGCCACGTCCTCAGCGGGGCGGGGAACGGAGCCGAGCGGGCAGCGCAGGGCACGCACCGGCTCGGCCACCGCGCCGCGGACACCGCCCCGCCCCGGGGAGCCGCCCGCCCGC
>WBMZ01001413.1:0-13344 GCA_013400975.1 Atrichornis clamosus
CCCCCCGGCACGGCCCCAGCTCACCTTGGCAAAGATGTGTCTGCCCACGGCCTCCTGCGCCCAGGGCTGTTGGTAGAACTCTGCCCGCCGCTCCTCCTCGGGGTTCCCGATCACGTCCGTGATGATCTGAGGGGTGGGCACAGGGAATGAGCTCCAGCAGGGAGCCGGGCCCTCCCCACCCCTCCCTGAGATCCACGAGGGACCCGGACCCTTCCACCCCCTCACTGAGCTCCAGGATGGATCCAAACCCCTCCCAGCCCCTCACGGAGCTCCAGGATGGACCAAAACCCCTCCCAGAACCTCTCTGAGCTCCAGTACAGATCCACGCCCCTCCCAGCCCCTCCCTGAGCCCAGGGATGCACCCAGACCCCTCCCAACCCCTCACGGAGCTCCAGGACAGACCCAAACCCCTTCCAGCCCCTCACGGAGCTCCAGGATGGGCCCAGAACCCTCCCAAACCCCCAGGGTTTTACAATGATGGAATTGTTAAGGTTGGAAAAGCCCTTCAGCCCTTAACCCAACACCAGCACCGTGTCCATCACTAACCCAGGTCCCCAGGTGCCACATCCACATTTTAACATTCCAGGGATGGGGACTCCACCTCTGCCCTGGGCAGCTGGGCCAGGCCTGGACAACCCTTTCCATGAGGACATTTTTCCTATTATCCAACCTGAACCTCCCCAGCAACACCTCCTCTCTACCTTGAGGTCCCTCCTCTGGGATTTGATCCATTCCTGGATGAAATCCTGGGGGTTGTTGCTGAAGCTCAGCATGAAATCCCTCTGTGTCTTCAGCTGGTTGATGGACTCGATGGTCTCGTGAATCTGGGGAGGGTCAGGGGTCACAGGGGATGTCCCCAGACAGGACATGGCCCCCCAGGGCCGTCCCCAGACAGTTCACAGCCCCCCAGGGCTGTCCCCTGGCTGCGTCCCCCACCTTGGCGTCCAGGGAGGCGATCTCCTGCTGGTTGGTGGTGGAGGCCAGGAAATTGCTCATCTGGGCCTTCAGGGGGTCGTCCACCTCCACGTCGATGTCGTAGCAGGCCGTCTTCTTCTGGTCATTGGGGTCCACGCTGGGGGGAACCCAGGTTGGGGGCACCTCCTGAGCCCCCTCCCTGCTGGGGGGGGTGGATGGACCCCCGACAGCAACACCAGTGCCCCCCAAAACCCCACACTTGGCTGGTTCTCCCCTCCCAGGTGCCTCATGCTGGTCCTTGGGGTGGAGACCTCAGAACCTCCTGCCCCCTGAGCCCAGAGAGCCCCCCCAGCCCTGGGGACCCTGGGTCATGGAGCCCCCCCAGCCCTGGGGACAGTGGGTCATGGAGCCCCCCAGCCCTGGAATACTGTCTGGACCACTCCCCACCCTGGTCCTGGGGACAGTGCCCACCCCAGAGCCCACCTGATGGTGTGGTTGATGATGATGGGGTCCGGGTGCTGCAGGAGCCCCGCCAGCTTCATGGGGATCTCGGAGAAGCGCATTCGGACACAGTTGAAGATCTGGGGGGCAAAGCAGAGCCTTGGGCACCCCTGGCACGGCCTCCTGCCCCCCCTGCAGGCAGCTGGGGCACCCCCAGGCCGGTGGGGCAGGGCAGAGCCCGGGGAAGGGGCAGGGCCGGGGCCGGGGGGGTTGTGGCAGGTGGGAGGAGGCGTTTCCCAGCGTTTCCCGGCGTTTCCCAGCGTTTCCCGGCGCTCCGGGTGGGAGGGCAGGGGCAGGGAGGGGGCCAGGCGGGCTGTGGCAGGCAGGAAGAGGCGCTTCCCGGTGTTTCCCGGGGTTCCAAGGTGGGAGGGAAGGGGCAGGGAGGGGGCGGGAGGAGGCGGTTCCCGGGTTTCCCGGCGTTTCCCGGCGCTCCGGGCGGGAGGGCAGGGGCAGGACCTGGCGGAAGTAGCGGTTGCAGTTGATGAACTCCTTCTCGTGGCTGTCCTGCAGTTTGTTGTGCTTGATGTAGAGCCACAGCGCCTGCATGATGCTGGCCCGGGTCTGGGTGTGCACCCCCAGCAGCCGCGCCAGCCGCGGGTCCAGTTTGTACTGGGGGGGCTGCAGGGACAGGCGGGGTCAGCCACGGCAGCGGCCGCCCCGAACACCCTCCCGCGGCCGGCCCCACCTCCCCCCGCCCACGGCTCTGAGGGACCGCTCGCTCGGTGCCCGACAGCTCCACCGGGCAGCCGGGCCCGCTGTTTAACCCTTTCCACGGAGGAATCCCCCCGGATGCCCCAAGAAGGGCTGGCTCTGCCTGGCACTCGGCACTGTCCCTGTGCCATTCCCTGGGATCCCTGCAGCCCCCAAGCCTCATCTCAGCCCGTTCCCAGCCCGTTCCCAGCCCCGGTGGCCCCGGGCCGTACCTGGTGGTCCAGCATGAGCAGCAGGGTGCACTTGACGTTGACATCCCCGGGACGCTTCACCTGGAAGCCGTCGGTCTCCTGGGTCGTGGGCATCCGGTGCCACTGCCAGGGACAGGGGCACTGCTGGGGCCGGGGCCTGGGAGCCACCCAGGGCCCACCCCAGGGACACTGCCCACCCCGCAGGGACACTGCCCACCCCGCAGGGACACCACCCATCCCAGTGCCAGGGAACAAAACACATCCCAAGACTTGAGGCTGGAAAGCAGGAGAACGTGGTCCCTTGGGGAGGGCCTGGAANCCCCGCAGGGACACTGCCCACCCCGCAGGGACACCACCCATCCCAGTGCCAGGGAACAAAACACATCCCAAGACTTGAGGCTGGAAAGCAGGAGAACGTGGTCCCTTGGGGAGGGCCTGGAACTGCTCCCAAAACCACCCCAAACCACCCTGCTCAGCCCCCTCTTCCTGGGATCCCCTGGGCTGGAGAGCTGAGCATCCACAGGGGGAGCAGCAGGGCCTTGTCCCCATTTCCCATTGGGATCAACTGGTTTGGGGAGCTGAGCATCCAGAGGGGAAGCAGCAGGAGCACATCCCCATTTCCCACTGGGATCCGGGCCCTCCCTGCCCACCTCCACCAGGTGATTGTCCGGCCCGTAGAGCTCCTTGTCCAGCTCGATCACGAGGCTCTTGAAGAAGGAGGAGAATTTCCTCTTCTGCTTGCTGGGCTGCAGCCAGGACAGACATTCCTGATCCCAAATCCACCTCCAACTCCCACCAGCGCCTCATCCCTCCTGGATCCTTACGGATCAGCTCCTCCCACCATCCCTCCTGATCATCCTCATGGACCAGTGCTCCTACCTGATGGACCAGTGATCCCACCACCTCCTCATCCCTCCTGGAAAATCCTTATGGACCAGCTCCTCCCACCATCCCTCCATTCCTCCTGGATAATCCTCATGGACCAGTGCTCCCACCATACTTCCATCCTCATGTACCAGCTCCTCCCTCCATCCTCGTGGACCAGTGCTCCCTCTATCCCTCCATCCCTCCTGGATCCTCACAGACCAGTGCTCCCTCCATCCCTCCTGGATCCTCACAGACCAGTGCTCCCTCCATCCCTCCCGGATGCTCATGGACCAGCTCCTCCCTCCATCCCTCCCTCCCTCCCGGATCCTCACATCCTCCAGCAGCTTTCCCTCCACACGGAGCTCCCAGGAGGCCACGCGCTCCCCTCCCTCTCCCTCCTCCTTGGCGGGGGTGAAGGTGTTGGAGATGTAAATCCTCAGCTTCCGCTTTTGCTGTGGGATGGGAACACACACAGGGAATGACTGGAGTGGGAAGGGCTGGAGCCCCCACTCCCATGTCAGGATCAGAGGACGCAGCCTCAGCTTGCACCAGAGGAGGTTTGGAGTAAATATTTGGGAAAATGTATCCACAGAATGGGCTGTAAAACATTGGGATGGGCTGCCCAGGAATCCCCGTCCCTGGAAGTGTCCAAACTCCGCATGGATATTCCAGCTGGGGACACCGTGGTTGGGGGTTGCACTTGGTGAGCTCAGAGAATTTCCCCGATGTTAAGGACTCTGGGATTCCATGAATCCATGACTCCCAGCCCCTCCCAGGCAGGCCCCACTCACGGTCAGGGGTTTCTTGATGGCCTCCTGGATCTCCATCCTCTTCCGAGCGATGGTTTGGTCCAGCTTGCGCTCAAAGGCCAGGAGGTCCATGTAGGCCTGGGATTCTGGGACCAGCTCCCGGATCTGCCACACAGGGATGGCCATTCCCAGGGTGCTGGGAAGGGCTGGATCCCCTCAGCAGCCCAGGAGGCAACTCCAGCCTCCAACTCCAACCACAGCCCCAATTTCTCCTTTTAAACCCAGCCTGGAGCCCTGCAAAGCTCTGCCCAGACCTCTCTGGAGCCTCCGGAGCCTGTGGCTGCTCCCAGCAGCCTTCCCAGTGTCCCAGGCAGGGAATGGAAGCCTGGATTGTCCACAGGGACTCTGAGGGACCTCCTGAGATCTCCACCCCCAGCCACTGCTGCTCTTTGCTTGCTCAGAGTCCAACCTAACACAGCCCAGCCCTCTCCTGCCACGCCAGAGGGAGACACAGAAACATTCCAGGCTGCTTTGGGAATTCCCAGCGGGAAGAGGCTGCTCAGGGAGCTCCTCCCCTCGGGGGGACCCCCTGCAGCAGCTCAGCTCTGTCCCCCAGCCCGAGGGGACGCTCACCCTCTGCGGCAGCACCTTGTCAGCCATCTTCCTCCTCTTCACCCTGGAAAACATGGACACAGGGAAAATTATGGCACCGCAGCTCTCCCAGGACATCCTGCTGCCTGCCCAGGGTGGGATATTGGGAAAAGGTCCTTCCCCCAGAGGGTGGTGGGCACTGACCAGGCTCCCCAGGGAATGGTGACATTCCCAAGGCTCCCAGAGCTCCAGAAGCCTTTGGACAACGCTCCCAGGGATGCACAGGGTGGGATTGTTGGGATGTTTGGGCAGGGCCAGGGGTTGGACTGGATGATCCTGGAGGTCCCTTCCCACTCAGGATATTCCTGATGACTCTGGATGTCAGATCCTGACAGCAGGGAAGGAAATCCAGGCTCCCATTCCCCTCCCTGCTGCAGGGCTGGAGCAGAGGGAGGGGGCTCAAGGCAGAGCCAGGGCTGCTGGAACAGCATTCCCGAGGTTCCCCTCTGGAAAGAGCCACCACATCCTCCCAGTGCTGCAGGGCCACTGCCAGGAATTCCCTCAAGCCCAGCTGAAGCTACACCAGCCTTGGAGCCAAAATCCTGGAGAAATCCAGCTCAGCTCTGCCCCGCCTTCCCACTCAGCCCGAGCCCATCCCGGTGCCCAGCGAGCTCCTGCTCCGAGCTGGGCACAGCAGGGAATTCTCTCCTCCCATTTTCCTGTGTGGGAGATGGGACAGACTCCAGCAGCACAGGGAATTCCTGTTCTCAGGGAACACCTGGAGCAGCAGGATCCCAACCTGGGTGCTGGTGCTGCCATCCCGAGGGGTCCAGGGGAGAACATTCCAGGGAAACTCAGGGCCTCTCATGGAGCAATTCCTGCCACGCCAAAGCCCTGCTGCCCACAGGCTCTGGATTCCCCAGCTGATCCCAGATCCCAGAGCCCAGCTGGGATGGCTGCTGACGTCCCTGCTCTGTGTCCTTAATCCCCAGCTCCACCTGCGCAGCCGCCGGGAAGCTCCGGGAGGGATCATGGAGCCCCCGGAGCCAGGGAAGGGAACAGGAGCCGCGTTCCCAGAAGCGCCAGGGGATCCTGCCCTGGGATTCCAGGGATCAAGAAGCCCCCATGGGAAGCAGAACCAGCAAAGGGATCAGCAGGGCTGTGAAGGAGCGAGGAGCCCCAGCAAAGGGTCCTGCCCTGCCAGCCCCAGGGAGCATCCCTAAATCCTGCCAGCTTCAGGGAGCACCCCTAAATCCTGCCAGCCCCAGGGAGCATCCCTAAATCCTGCCAGCTTCAGGGAGCACCCCTAAAACCTGCCAGCTCCAGGGAGCACCCCTAAAACCTGCCAGCCCCATCCCACACTTCCAGACCCCAGGAGGAGGAGGAAGACCCCCAGGAGCTGATGCTGGGGCACCACGAGGCTCTTTGGTTCCTGGAGCGGAGATCAGGGCGAGGGGAAGCTGCCAACTGAGGGATCTCTGCTCCCACCCCACAACTTCCCATTCCCAAGCTCTGGACGGTGCCAGTCTGGAGGAGAACGTGCCGGTCCCCCCTGCAGCAGGGCAGGAGCACGGAGTGACATTTGTCACACGCTGGAGGAGGGACCTGGAGAGGCTTTGGGATCTCGGGACACTCCAACACCCACTGAACACAACCCTGGGCTCCCTGTCCCGATTGGAATTCCATCCATCTTTTTGTATCCCTGTTTCTGCAGTGATATCCCGTTTACAGATATATTTGGATCATCTGGAATGAATATTTCTATTTCCCTGTGGCCTGGACAAGGTGTCACAGCAGCAGAGCTGGCTGTCACCATTTGGTTGTCACCAAATCCTGGGGCCTGGTTTTGCCAGAACAGCTCCTGGCTGCGGGAGGAAAAGGGGAGGTAAAAACACCAACTGGATTATTTGGGAAGCAGGGATGCAGCATCCTTTCAGCATGGATTAGTCCTGGGAATATCCAAGGCCAGGTTGGACAGGGCTTGGAGCACCCTGGAGCAGTGGGAGGTGTCCCTGTCTGTGGAGGACTGGATGGGATTTAAGGTCCCTCCCAACCCAAGCATTCCATGGTTTTACGGCGTGCCCCCAGGACCCTCCCCCGCCCAGTGCCCAGTGCCCATCCCCATCCCAGCTCCTTACCCTCTCCTGGGGGTGGCCATGGGTGGCTGTGCCTGGGGGGTCAGCAGGCGCTTCCTGAAGGGATCCATCATGGATTGGGGCAGGCCGGGTCTCAGCGGGGAGGCTGCTCCGTACGGGGGGGCGCCGGGGGGCCCCACCTGCAGCCCTGCCATGGGCATCCGGCTCCCGGGGGGCATCCCGGGGCGCTGCTGGGAAACGGGACAGGGAGTCAAACACGGCCCTGCCCGGGCCTGGGCTCCCTGGGACAGTGCCAGCCACCCTCCCCTTCGTCGCCGGTGAGTCCTGCCCTGAGGAGTGGCCGAGGGACGGGGCAGGGAGCAGGGAACGCCAGCAGGAGCTGCAGCACTCCCTGCTGCAGGAAGAGGGGTGGGAAAGCTGCAGGAGAAGCTGCAGGGGAAGGCTGGCCTGGCTGGTGGCCACGCTGGTGGCACTGGAGCAGCACCAGGACAGTGCCAGCAAAGTCCCCACCCTGGGAGCTTGTGGGTTCCTCTCCGGAAGGCAGCGCTGGCGGGGGGCAGGGATCCCACTTCCCACCAGCAGGCAGGAAGGAAGGGAGGGATGGAGCAGGCAAGAGCCACCCCCTGGCAGCAGCCAGCTCCCGTCCTTCCCCTTCCAGGGACCCAACGGGGGATTCAGGGGCCACGACACCACCCCCACCCCACCCTCTGCGAGGGGTCCCGGCAGCCCCTCCACAGCCCCGGGGCGGGGATCTGGCAGTGCCCACTGGCGCCTTGCAGGTGCCACCAGCTCGCCCCTTCCGGGACCTGGCACCCCTCCCGCTCCTCCCCGCTCCACAGGCGGCTGAGCCAGCAGCTTCCCGGGATCCTTTGATCCTCAGCTCCCCGCTGCCAGGACGGGAGGCTGGGAGAGCCAGCAGAGCAACATCCGTGCCCTGCCGCAGGCCCCGGGACGTGCCAGGACATCCCCACGGCTGCTCCCGGCATCCTGCAGGGAAGGGCTCCGGGAGCCACCTCCTTCCTTGGGATTCGTCTGGGAACAAACCCTGGAGGGCTGGGAGCACAGGGTGCAGCTCCACGGGCGGGCTCAGAGCTGCAGCGGGGCTTGGCTTGGCGGCAGCTGCAGTAAAACCCTCCCCAAAAACCACAGCCCACTCCGTGAAAACACAACACCACCACCAGCAGCTGGAGCAAGAGGGAGATCCCACGCGGCTGTTCCCGCCCGGAGCTGGGCCCCAGGATTAGGGCTGCACGTGGAGGCTCAGAAGCACGGGCAGGGCAGGCCGAGCCCCTTACACAACCGGGCACGGCCCGGGAGCAGCACCCCGCGCTCCCTGACCCGCCCTTGCCCCGGGCAGGAGGCTCCTCTCCCCTCCTGCCAGCAGCTCCTCGTGACTGGGGCAGCAGCACCACGAGCTGACAGCTTCCAGCAGCACCGGGGTTTGGTTTTTTTGCCAAAACCACACGGGCAGAACTCAGTTGCTCTGGGTTTATCAAGAAATCCGTCGTGGCAGGGCTGGGAGGAGCCGCCCCCTTTGTAAAAGGACAACCACAGTAAAGAATTTTTGTAGGTTTGCGCTTCAGCAGGGCTGTGTAACCCAAACCAGTCCTGACTCACCTGCAAGGGCTTCTGGAGAGCAGACAAACCGCGGGAAGAGGCGGTAGAACTTTTAATTTGCCATTTCTGGGCCCCACGAGAAGCTCAGGGCAGAGCTGAGGCTGCAAGGAGCCAGCAGGAGAGGACAGCAGGGAAACCCTGCCCGGGGTGTTTTTGAGGGAAGGCCAGAGAGGTTCCATGGCTGCACAGACATTCCCTGCACAGGGAATGCTGCTGGCACCTCGCTGGGAGGTGACATGGCCATGACCAGCTCCTGTCCTCTGGCCAGGGCAGCCCCGAGGTCTCTCCCACCTCCCCGTGCCTCTCCATGGGTCACGTTTCTGGTCTACCCCTGGAATGAGAGACTTGGAGGCTGCACCGAAGTCAGCTGAGAGTCTCTGACAGCCCCCTGTGCTGTGCATCCCTCTGCCCTTCCCAGGGCTCCCTTGGGACAATTCCATCAGCAGGGAGAGCTTCAGCACAAGGATCAAGGGATTTGTCACATCTCAACTTCACCATCCCCTCCAAAACCACCCGAGCAGCATCAGCCACAGCTCAGCTGCCAGGGCAGGAATTCCAGCCCACCAGGGACCCAGATCTGATCCCTTGGATCAGCAGGAACAGGGAGGGCAGAACCCTCCCCGGGGATGGTTTATTCCTCTGTTTACCCTCCAGGTTTTCAGATTTCCAAGAGAGAAGCCTGGTGGCTCCACCAGTGACTGCACCCATCTGGGCAGCCCTGCCCCAAGGCCCATCTCACACCAGCACAGCCCAAAACCTCCAGCTAAGCCAGGCAGCAGCGCTCCAGCCCCTTTTGGAAAGCCTGGAAGCTCCCAGGATGCAAGAGGGCTGAAACTCGGGAAATGTTATGAAAGCAGCTCAAAGCGAGGAGCCCCCCCCCCAGCTCATTCCCTGGAGCACCCCCGGGCCCTGTGCCCACCCCCGGGCACCGCCCCGGCCCCGCCCCGGACAAAGGGCAGAGCTCAGCACCGAGGAGCAGCTGGATCCCATCCAGCCTTCCCTGCGGAGCCTCTGGAAGCGGGACACAAAGCAGCTTGTTTCTGTTCCCTGCCAAAGCCCACGGAAGGGATGGGGCTGGCCCAGGGGTTCATCCCAGGTCACTGCACAGGCCTTGGGGAGCTCTGCTCAGAGTCAGCCTCAGCTGGATCCAACGGGAGGCTGGAAGGATTCCTGATGGATGCTCGCTGGCACGACAGGAACCTCAGTGCTCACCACAGGCCCCTTCCTGAGGAAGGGCAGCCCAGAAATCGGGGGCTGGTAGCAGAGAGGAGAAGCAATAAATCCCAGGATGGATCTGCAGGAAGGAGCTGGGTTGGAGAGAGAGCCTGAGGCAAAGCAGGAGTTCTGCAAACAGCTCCAGAGCCTCTCCATCTCCCTTCCAAGATCCTGGCTCTGCCCTGCACCTCCCCAGCGAGGGGAAAGGCTCCTCCCCACCCATGTCCCGCTTTGCTCCGTGATCCAACTCTGTGATCCAGGGAGTCAGAGCCCACATCCATCCTCGCCCTGGGCTCTGGGAGCACAGCCTGGCCCAGCACCAAGAGCTCTTCCTGCAACTTCCTCCCCTCGTGCCCCTCCTGCACTTCCCATCAGGACACAGGAACAATCCCTGCTCAAACAGGATTCCAGCTCCACATCAAGGTCCCAAGGAGAGCTCAGCTCCCTAAAGTCACTGCTCAACTCAGGGATCCCATGGATCGGGATCAACTGAGCCCCCCAGCACACCCCAAAAGGGTGATTCCCCCTTTGATCATCCTTATCCGTGAGCAAATTCCTCCTGGGAAGGTGCCAGGGAGAGCCTGGGTTTGTGCTGGCACAGACCTCGATCGGGGAGGTGCTGCTGCAAACTCTGCTGCAGCTCCCTGCTCCCCGCGAGCCCCCAAATTCCTCCTGCTTGGAAAACCTCTGTGTTTGACACAGGAGGAGCTCCAGGAGCCAGATCCCTTCCCAGCTCAGAACCGGACACGAGGAAGTAATAAATCCAAGGGAGAAGGGCACAGCACAGGCACAGCCTCCCAGGACATGTCCTGGGAATGTCTCCAGGAGCTGCCTGGGTCTGGCCAAACCTGCCTGGCCACAGCCCCACGCCTGAAGCCGTGGATGTGCCAGGTCAGGGAAAGGGAAGGTCACAGGGATTCAGGTCCCACAGGGGCAGGAATGGCAGCAGGAACAAGGAACAAAGGTGTGGCTCCTCCTGGGAGCTGTGGGAGGAGCAGAGATGGGTTCTGGCACGAGCCCCGCCCGCGGCGCTGCTGCAGGGCCGAACTCCCCGGGAAGGGCTCCCGGGAAGGGCTCCCGGGAAGGGCTCCCGGGAAGGCCCCGTGGAGGCAGAGGGAGCGAGGCCCTGCAGCAGCACGTCCTGGAGGTGTTGTTGCTCCCCCACAAGTCCCCTGTCAGAGCGTGCTGCTGGCTCTGCCGCTGCCCTCCTCCCCCTGGCTCCACAGGACAGTGTCCATCTGCTTTGGATCATCGCTCCAGCAGCTCCAGGCTCAGGCTCTGATGAAACCTGCCTTGGAAAGCCTCTCCCTTGGGAAGGGTGGGGTTATCCAGCACAAGCAGCTTTGTGGAACAGCTCCAGCCCTGGCTGTTGTCCCCTGGCCCCCTCTGAGCCAATCCCAACCTCCCGAAGAGCAGGAACACTGTTCTGCGCTGCTCCCAAATGGGAGGATTTCTGCTGCACTGCACCCTCTCCAACGTGTCCAGGCCTCCCCGGCTCTCACCTGGCTCCACAGCTACAACCCACACTTCTCCAGCTCCTCCATGGATTTCTCCATGAAGCACGACTCTGCTTTCCTTCCCACTGCCATCTGCCCAGCTCGGGATCACCGAGCTGCCTCCAGCCTCAGGAGTTCCTGGACTGCAGCGGCCTCCTGTCCCAGGGAAAACAGGCTCTGTCCTGCTGGAATGTGCCACCGAAACCCCTTTCATGGGGCCTAATTTTGCACCAGTGAAGCCTCAGCTCGGGGTAACTGTGGGGCTGGAGTGCTGCATTCCAAGGTGCCCTTTCCACACAGATCCATGCTGCTCCAGGCCCCACTGTCAATCCCATAATGTGGGGAAAACCTCTCCTAAACCCAAAACTACCACCTGAATAAATTGTCAATCTCATAACCTGGGGAAAACCTCTCCTGAACCCAAAACTACCACCTGAATAAACAGGGAGGCTCCTTCTCGCTGAGCTTACCTGGGACAGCACAACCTGGATGCTGGGGCTCATCCCTGCTGTCCCAGGGACAAGGATAGGGATCAGTGTGGGAGATCTGCCCACAGACCCACCATCACACAGCCTGATCTCCCTGCTCCTGGAAAAATCCCTCTGCTTTCTGCTCCGGGCATGGCACCGTGGAGCTGCTCTGGAAATATCAGCTCCCAAGAGGCACTTCCACCAAAGGGAGCCATCCTCTTGGATTCCCTGCTTGGGCTGCCAGAAGATTCCCAGCAGGCACACCAGGATGCCACAAGGACCAGCATATGTTTCCTAATCCAGTGATTAGAGCCCCTAAGCCCTCGCTGGCGTGGCCAGGGCCTCTGGTGTCTCCTGGTGCCCAAACCAGGCAGCTCTTCCTGAAACTGGGACACAACCAAGCCCTCCAGTCCTCGGGGAACGGCAGAGATGGGAGGGGCTGTTTTCCCAGCCTGGGAATTGCACAACAAAGGGCAGACCCTGTGGATCACTCAGTGCCAGCCCCATCCCGCCGTGCCCTGGCAGTGCCAGCGGTGAGGGACATCGGGCCATCGCCCCGGGGCCATCACCCCGTGCTCCCAACACCTGCTGCCATCCCAGAGAGGGGCAAGGCCAGCATCTGCCAGCCTGTTTACCCGGCTGCTCCCAGCTGGCTCCAGCTTCCCAGCTGGATTTTGCAACCTGCCACATGGAAGGTCAGGCAGAGCCAGTGCCCCCGCCTCGAGTTACCCTCGCCTCACGCTCGACCAGCTCAGCTTCCAACACCAATTTCTGGCGTTTTTAAGGCTGCAGGAGGAAGTTGTTTCCTTCTCTTGTGTTACCGAGCTGGAATTTCCCTGAGCTTGGTTTGTTTCTCGAGTTTTAATTCATGCAAATGAGGCACAGCTCTGGAGGAGGCGGCGGTGGCTGATCACAGCCGGGCTCCTCCATTTCCAGCCTGCCTGGAAAACTGAGCTTTACCCCACAAAACTAATTACCAAAATAATCAGCACGAGCTCGAGAGTGAACTGGCAAGCCGGGTGTGCAAGGGGGAGCAGGAATGTGTGTCAGGATACACTTCTTACTGTCGGAATATCATGGGAACATGGAATGGTTTGGGCGGGAAAGGACCTTAAATCCCATCCAGTGCCACCCCTGCCATGGGCAGGGACACCTCCCACTATCCCAGGGTGCTCTAACCTGGCCTTGGACACTTCCAGGGATCCAGGGGCAGCCACAGCTTCTCCGGGCAACCTGTGCCAGGGCCTCCCCACCCTCACAGCCAGGAATTCCTTCCCAGTATCCCATCTATCCCTGCTCTGTGGCAGTGGGAAGCTATTCCCTGTGTCCTGTCCCTCCAGGCCATTGTAAACAACTCACTGCCTAAACAGACTCGTAAGAGATGCCAGGCTGAAAACTAAGCGATTTCTTGTGCTTTTTGAGGGCTGCTCCTTGGTTTGATTTACTTTCCCCCAACATTACCGAGCTCCTGCCCTTCTCACCCGCCACTGACCAATCCCTTGTTCTTCCCGGGATACACCGAGGCTACACCCCTGCACAGCACACGGTTACCTCCACCTCTGCCAAGGACGCAAACGTGTTCCAGGCGGGTCTGTGCCGTGGGATGGGATAGGACGGGATGGATAGGACGGGATGGGACGGGATGGGATAGGACGCGGTGGCTGCGGAGGCGGATCGCGCTCAGGGCCTCACCGGAGCGGGCCCGGACCCCCCAGCCCGGCCCCGGGCTCGGCTCAGCCGCTGCGAGAGGGGACGGGCCCGGCCAAACTTTTAGTGTGGAAAGTGGGAGAAGGGAAAGAAAGAGGCGCCCCGACCAAAAGGGCAGGAAACCGGCCCCACCGGGGATCCGGGCCGGCCGGGCCCCGCTCCGGGCGATGCCGGCCAGGCCCGGCCGCGCTGCCCCGGGAAGGCCCCGCCGGCCCGCC
>WBMZ01001414.1:0-29292 GCA_013400975.1 Atrichornis clamosus
GATGGCCCTCCTTGAGCAGGGAGACTGGACAAGATGACTCACTATGGTCCCCTCCAGCCTAACTAATTCTGGGATTCCATGTTGTAATTTAAATGTATTTGAATTCCTTACTCTGAACATCTGTCTGTCTTTCAGCATAGTAGCAACATTTTATACAAAAAATATAGCAAAAACAACAAACTAATTTTCTACAGATAGAAATACATCAAATACCATCAAAGATCTCAGACCATTTATCTCTGAGGATCTCAAAAAACTTACATTTTGATTCTTTCTTTTCAAAATTAAACACTTTGGAGTATTTTATTAACTGACTTCTAGAAAGAAATTTCTTGGAAATAGACTAGTTCATGTTTATCAAGTGAATGAGATGTTTACTCAGGCTTTTTTTAAATGACAAATTAATTTTTATGAGAAATAAACATAATTCTGTCACACTAATTAATGTATCATTTGAGCAGGTGCATTGAGATCAGGATTTACACCACAGTTACAGATAGAGAAAATAGTCAGCAGTCTGCAAATCATTAATCTAATTATCAACACATAGATACTCACAATGTACACTTTTATTTTGCACAGCTATCTGACAAAAAAAATGTTAAATCTGAAAAATAATGTAACCTCCCTAAAACGTAAGTTCTAAATATATTTCAATAAGTAGTTGTTCCCTTGCATTTAATATATACTTGATACACTAAAAAAAACCCCCTTATTTAAAAATACCTTTTTGTCCAATAGAAATTCCTTGAAAATAGTTTTGCAGCATTTTTAAAGATATTTAATATGTTTTTATGATACATTAACAATTAATTCCTGCTGAATTACCTTTCCATGTTTAGCAAAATAGACAAAATTTTGTATCTTTCTCTCTGAGAACATGACAAAATGAAAATTGCCAAAAATACTTCATAATAAATCTTAAAGACAAACTGCACAACAAAAAGGTTCTGGTATATTTCATACCATTTCACTGGTATATTTCATAAGCCACATCATCACTTCCCCACATTAATTAATGAAGATGTATCAATTAAGAACCATCCTGAGCTGCACAATATTTTTTAAAAAGTTAACACCACAAAAACATTAGCATCATTGATTAGAATCAACAGGAATCCCCAAGAAACTCTTCTTTTCAAATAGCAAAATTTGCATGTATCTGAAGCAGAAAGGGGAAAAAAGGCATCCCAAAATCTGAAATGATGGCATGAACTTTTTCCTAGAGAAATGCTATGGAAGAATGTTTGCATTTGTTCAGCCTTCCTTCAATTGCAGAATATATTGAGTTTTTAGTACCTAAGCTCAGGCTAAGCCAGGCAGGCAGTGCAGTGACAAACTGGATGACAGAGCTGGCTACATATCTTACAAATTTAAAAACACACTTGGACAGGTATCCAAAGATGGAATAGCTGACAGCAGTTAAAATTATTATTTCTCCTTACCTCCTGTTTGTTGAGGTTGCTACTCACAACACAGATGTGTCAGAAGAAGGGAATTTGCATTAGCACACAAAATGCTTCAATGCAAAATTTAGAGGTTTAAGCCATGGTTCCTTATAAACTGATGCTCCTTAGAATGAATAATTTAAATATTATAGAACTATTCATTGTGCTGGACACAACACAGCACACTTGTCTTACGAAGATGTGCCAAGGGCTCCTGAGGTGGTAGGAGCCAACAGGTGAACACCAGTGGAACACTTAAAGGGAGTTAGTGTGTGTTCTTCTAAGAGGGTAACATGGCCAACAGTGCAGCTGAAACCCCTTTACATCAATGGGTGCAGCATGGGCAACAAACAGGAGGAGTTGAAAGCCACTGTGCTGCTAAAAGGCTATGAACAAGTTGCCATTACTGAAAGCTGTTGGGATGAATCCCATGACAGGATTGCAGCTATTGATGGTTACAGTCTCTTCAGAAGGGACAGGCAAGGCCCTCTGCATCAAGAAACTTTTAGACTGTGAAGGCCACAAACAGGTTGAAAATTTATGAATGTGTACCAGATGCTAACAAAGGGAACTTTTTGCATGGTGTTTATTAGAAGTTGCCTGACCAAGTGGAGCCTACGGACAAGAACACCTTCTTACTCCAGCTACAGGAGGCATTGAACTCACCAGCTCTCATCCTGCTGGGGGACTTCAGCCCCTGACATCTGCTGGAAAAGTAGCACAGTGAGCTGTAGGCAACCCAGGAAACTCCTGGAATGCATGGAGGGTAACTTCTTAAGCCAGGTAATAGACAGCCCTGCCAGAGGGGATCTGTTACGGGAGCTGATGGTCACCAGTGCAAGTGACCTGATGGGTGGCATCAAGGCTGGAGGCAGCCAGGGCTGCAGTGGTGGAGTCTGCAATCCTGAGGGATATGGGACAGGTGAACAGTATAGTCGGGATGCTGAATTTTAGGAAAGCCAGCTCCAGCTGTTCAAGGAGTTAGTCAATAACATGCCCTGGGAAACTGCCTCAGGGACAAGGGAGCAGAACAAAGCTGACAGATCTTTAAGGCCATTTTCCGAAAAGCACAGCAGCTCTTGACTCACAGTAAGAAATCAAGAAAGGAAGGGAAGGCACTGGCATGGATGAGTCAAGACCTGCTGGTGACACTACAGGGTAAGGTTTCACAAGACAGAAAGAGGTAACCTGGGAAGAGTATAGGAATGCTGCCTGGTTGTGTAGGGATGGAGTCAGCAAGACCAAGGCACAGCTGGATCTGAACTTGACAAGGGACACAGAGCACAAGAAGGGCTTCTACAGGTATGTTAGCCAGAAAAGTCAGGTCAAAAAAGCATACCCTACTGACGAACAAGGCTGGCAAATTGGTAAAGATAAAGTAGGAGAAGGCTGAGAAACTCAGTAATTTTTTTCCACAGTCTTCACAATCTCTCTTCCCACATCTCTTGAGTGGGTGAATCTCAAGGCAGGAACTGGGGGAGCAAAGTATCTCCCACTGTAAGAGAAGATCATGTTTGTGACCACCTAAGGAACATGAACATAAATAAATGGGACCTGATGAGATACGTCCCACAGTCCTGAGGGAAATGGCTGATGTAGTTGTCAAGCCCATCTCCACGACATTTGACAAATCATGGCAGTCAAGAGAAGTGCCAGGTAACAGGAAGAGAGGAACTATGGTACCCATCTTTAAAAAGACTAGAAAGGAGGACCTGGGAACTACTGACCTGTCAGCCTCACCTCTGTGTCTGGTAAGATCATGAAACAGATCTTCCTAGAAGCTGTGCTGAGGCACATGAAGGACACGGAGTTGATTTGAGACAGCCAGGATCGCTTCACCAAGGAAAAGTCCTGCCTTACCAACACAGTGGCTTTCAATGATGGACTGACCATATCAGAGGACAAGGGAAGTGCTACGAATGTCATTTGCCTGGACTTCTGTAAAACCTTTGACACAGCCTCCCNCACCCTTTTCATTGGAGAGAGAATGATGTCTGCATCCAGAGGATAGTAGTCAATTGTTTAATGTCTGGATGGAGATCGGTATGAGGGGTACCCCTCAAGATGCTATTCCGGGAGTGTTTGATGTTTATCAGTGACATAGACAGTGGCACTGAATGCACCCTAAGCAAGTTTGCGGATGACATGAAGATGAATGGTGCATTTGACACACTTGAGAGACAGGATGCCATCCAGTGGAATCTGGACAAGCTTGATAAGAGAGTCCATGTGAGCCTCACAGTGTTCAAAAAGCCAAGTCCTGCACCTGGTTGAGGGCAAACCCTAGTATTAATACAGCTTGGAAAAGAAAGGAATTGAAAACAACCTTGCAGAGAAAGACATGGGGATACTGCTACATGAAAAGCACACTACCATTCTCAAATGGGTGCAGTAAAATCCTATCACTAGGAATATGTTGGCAAGTGGCCTAATAGAGATAATCTTGGGGAAAAAAACAAGGGTAAAAAACAGTAACAAGAGTTTAAAGAAATTCCATGCTTACAAATTTCCTTATAATAGATTGCATTTTACAAGTTACTCAGTGAATAAAATTACATATTGAGCAATTTTTGTGAACATGCACTGGATCAATGTTCAATACAGAAGCAGTTCACAGTCAACATTTGTATTCACAGCTTGGATTGTGGGTATAGTGAGTACAAAGAATGTTACAATTCCTTTTTGGAAATGTTAAAAAGTTCATATCTTTTAAGTTACTAGTTTTACATTATTGTAAATAAATGTCCTAAGTATCTGTTTCTTCCTAATAACACAGACATGTCTGTCATTTTACACAGGCCTGAACATGACTGTGTTCTTTAAGAACACAGAAGAAATCTTTTCTAATTAAGGTTATGTTGTCTCATTCTCCAATGAAACAAGAATTCTTAAGTGGAGGCAAACATTCTTTTTCTTATAATTTTAATTTTCTCCATGAAAGGTTTGAAATAAATGAAAAATTAATTTGTACAGCATGATAAGGCAATTCAAGTATAAGATTCCAGTCAGGCCTTGCAGACCAGATGGCTTTTAATTTTCTGGCAATGATGTTAATTGGAAGTCAGGATGTAAACTTCTTATTTTAATCAACTTTAGGCAACTGAGATTTTTTTTCTAATCATAGAAGCAGCTGCACACTGGAAACGTCTCAGTATCAATATTACCTTGTGCAGTACACGTCAGCCAGAACAAATAAAACTATAAAAAATAACCTTAAGTAAAGTTCTAGTCCACTGGTCACTACTTTAAAGACTCCAAAAATGAAAATTTGAGGTTTAATGAATACCTTATTTCTTCACTCTCCATTTGTACAACAAAATTTCTAAAAACCACCAAAAAAATCCTGACATTGGTTTAGTCACTAAAATGATAAGCCTAAAGTTCAGCATAAAAAACCAAATTAAACGCTCAGATTCCTTGTATAAAGCAAGTATATAAGAATCTTATAACTTTCTGGTTTTGGTGCACTTCTAGTAGAGTATGTACATACAATGTTATTTGTATTAGCAGGTTAGTGATTTCTCTAATCTCCTTTTCAAATTGAAGAAAAATTAGGGGATTTTTCTTGCGGTAAAAATGTTATAATATCAAATTATTAATTATTTATATAACAAAGAAAAACAAGGAGTGTGCTTCAAAAGCTAGAAATCAGTTCTTGCATTTACCAAAATAGACATATTTCCAGAGGTTATTAACTGGAAGAAAGAAATTGAACAACTACTACCTAGCTTTACTTTACCTCCTATCTTTATCCTAGGAAGCCTGGAAAACCAGAAACATTCTAGATTGCCTAGCTGGATTATCACCTTTGGCAACTTTGGTACATTACCACAGTAATTAATGTAATAAGGGACAAATATTTGTCATGCTTACAAAAATGATCAAGACAATTGAAAGATGTACTTAGTTTATCCTCATGATATTTTGACACAGGTCTAAGATTTTTTTTTTTACGTCGTGCCTATTATTTTATATTTTTGCTACAATAGTACAAAGAGCTCCCCATTACTAACAGTTCTAAAGTAAACACCTAATATACACTACATAAAGAAGACAGTGCTGTCTATGCACTGACAAATATATTCTGTAATTCCTCCACACTGAGCATTTTTAATGCAAATTACCTTATGAAAAACATGAAAAATAAACAAAAAAGGGCATTCAGAATGAAAAATGAAAAATCAAAAATGCATATATATTAGAAACATAAGAGAAAAATATTATTAAATACTAAAATATGATATTTTCTTTTTCCCCTGCAGCATCCCAGTGTCTCTGGTTTACTTTCACATTGGAGTGCCTACACTTTTAAAAACAAATAAGTATTTTAAATGAAAAAAAAGCTCTAAATGTGTATCATACTGCCGGTATACACATGCATCTTTGGTTCAGTGCACATCTTTTCTCTCTTCTCTTCTTTACTCTACAATTTAAAAAATTCTTCATTAGTATCAAGAAAATATGACTGGACTGTAGGTACTTGAAATATATATTTTTTTATATTTTCATGAAAACATCTGAGTAGAGATGAAACAGGTGGCAAATGTCCTTATTGATAACAACAGCATAAATAAACCATATTTTATAAGACATGAAAAGACCTATCAAGACTAAATAAAAATTGTAAAACCAAGCCCATACGTCCTTTTAAGACAAGTCAATCATGCAAAGAATAGCAAAAGTCCAGATTTCACAAGTGCCGTCTCAGTAGAATCCTCATGAATTTCAGTAGGTAATGATGGTTGTTGGAACTAACTTCAAACGCACACCAGGCTGCAAGGACACAGTCAACAGTCAAGGGAAGGAACTGTTTTCCTCTTCTCAGCACTCATGGACCTGCATCTGAAATATGCTGGATCCCGTTTTAAGTCTACCCAGTGCAAGAGGGTTAAGGACAAAATGGAGAGAGCCCAGCAGAGGAAGGGCCACTCTTGTGGTCAGGATTTGGAGCAAACATCATTCAAAGGGGAGGCTGAGGTAGATGGTCTGGTTAGGCCTTGGAGAAGAGAAGACTCAGGCACATTTCAGACATCCACGGTCTAAAGGCTGGTTGTAGAGAAGAGGAAGACTGATTCTTCCCAGGAGTGCCCAGTGTAAGGTCAAAAGGCAGCAGTAATTTGCACCAAGGGATAACCTTTCGGGCAAAAGGGAGAAATTCTTCCCATGTGGGATGTCCAACACTTGCAAGGTGGTGCATGAGGTGCAGGGGATTTTTAAAGTTGTGAATTTCAGAAATCATTGGGAAATCCAGTAAGGCTTGAAATGTATATAACTTCTGATTTCAGTTTCAAATAATTCATTTTTAATCAGTGTACTGCAATAGCTCCTCCTCCAAATCACGTTTTGGAAGACAAACATAGTTTGAAGCTTGGACTTTAAAAGTGTTTCACATTTGGCTTCTGAGTCTTAAAATTGTACCTGTTTTTTCTCAAAGTAGATAGAAAAACCTGAGATCAGTGACCTTAATTATTAGAAATTTTTTTATCTGCTTATGAATCCGAACCCTGTGGGTCACTTTCATCATTATTTAATGCTATTCTTGAGATGTTTTCTTTTCAAGCTATTTTAGATTGAAAAGTTTCAGTGAAGTTTTTCTGTAATAAGTAATTATCTTTAGAAGAGAATTACATATTATTAGTCTAGAAAAGAACTTTTATGATTAACTGCTGAATTGGTAGCAACCATTTCTTTCATGTCACTGATTATTGCTAGAGTCAGGGTCATTAAATTAAACATTAGACCTTTTCACTAAGTTTCTGGTATTATCACAGCATTATAACAGCTATCGGCTCCTTATGACTATTGACCAGACTAATGAAAAATAATGTAAATAGCACACCGTAGCAACTGACAGTAGTCTGTGCCAATCACATCTCTTTGAACTAGTGGTTATTCAGGAGAGCTGAACTGAAGTCTCTCTGGCATCATTAGTGACAGTTTCAGTCTTGCAATCAAGAAGTATGATCGTGTCCACATACTTTGCATTAAAGTATTTCTATTTTAATAGGTCTCTGTTCCATGACATACTATCTTAATTGCCATTTTCCTTCACCCATTTAATATTTTTCTGACATTCTCCTACATTTCTTATTCTTGAAATATCAGATGCATGGCAACAGGATATGGAAGTTTTGTACTTATTAATCTTGGAATTAATTTATTTGTGACTAAATGCTTCAGCTACTGGCTCTGTCATCACTTTTTACTCTAATTGTTTGCAATTCATTTCATATGGCCCTTGTTCACAATCAGATTTTTTTAATAATAACTTGGGTATGAGTATTTGGTAACAAAGCTGCAGTCAGTGTTCATAAGATAGCTAACTGCCAACTAGATTACATCAATTTTTTAAATTTTATCTTAGCAAACATCAGGTCTTCTGTGGTGCAACCTTCATAACCCTGTATTATTATTAGCATATTATTCTAATCAAGGGACAACATCAAATGTATTGACTGAAACTTGCAAACTCATATCTGTGATAATAATAGAATTACGTTTTTTGTGTGTACAAAATTCATTTATAGGAGGACAATGGCTGAAGTGTAAATACAGGGATGCCTTGCAGATTGCCTGTACAAACCCACCAATGCAAGCACCCTGTGCTGACAATTGTGGAAGCAACAAAACAACCACCAGCTGGCTGGAAACACATCCCATGTTCTGTGTCACTGCCCAGAACACTGTCCTGGGCCTTCAGAAGCACATCTTATGGTGACACAGTACCCCAGAAAGAACTGAGTCAGGCAACAGGACTCATTTCTGACACAACCTCATAGACCTCCGGGCCAAAGAACATGGCACTGAGTGGGTGTATCACATTCCCTATCAGGCACAGCCTCCAGCTGCAAACAATGAAGTGGACTCTTAAAACTACACTGAGAGCAGTGGGAGGTAGGAACCTTCAAACACTGGGATACACACTTAGTAAAAGCTGCCTTGGGGATTGGTCAGTGAGCTGACCCTGCCAAATCAAAATTTTCATATACGGTAGCAGGAGACAAAGTTCCACCTCTCTTTTAGTCATCATATCAAGAGTGTTACTGTAAAATTCACCCAGATTACTGAAGGAAGAACTTTGGTGAAATTGGACAAGGGCAGTGATGGTGCAATGAGAACTGACTTCTGTGTGCAATATTTTAACACCACACAAAATCCTTCCTGAAAGACTACTAAGGCAGACCGAGCCCGGAGTCATGGACTGAAGGAACTCAATGGATATTCTACAGGGATGGCCCATAGACTAAGGGAATGATACCACTGCGTGTATATCAAAAGCAAAGGTGATGGTGTGTTGAAAAGCGTGGGACCTGGGTATGATGTGAATGGTATAGAGTAAGGGGTGGATATAGTTCTGGTTTTGTCTAGGAGAGAGTAAAATTTTTTTGTTGTAGTAGCTGGTACTACTACTGTGTTTTGGAATTAGTATGAGAATCATACTGATAATACACAGATTTGTTTTAATTGCTGCTAATTAATGCTTACTGTAAATCAAGGACTTTTCATCATCCCATACTCTGCCTGTGAGCAGATATACAAGAAGCTGGGAGGGAGCGTGGCCAGGAGAGCTGATCCAAACAGGAATATTCCATACCACAGAATATTATACCTAGCATGTAATCTGGAGAGTTTGGCCAGGAGGGCCCAACTGCTGCTGGGGGACAGGCTGAGCATAGGTCAGTGGGTGGTGAGACTTCTTACCGTGCATCACTTTTTCTCTTGGGGTTTATTCCTCTCTCTCTCTTTGCTATCTCCCTTTTCATTACTACTAGTAGTATATATTAGTTTTATTCAATTACTAATCTGTCCCTTTCTCAACCCACAGGTTTTATACTTTTCTGATTCTCCTCCCCACCTCACTGGAGTACGGGGAGAAGTGAGCTAGCTGCTGTGTGGTACTTATAGTTAAGCCATGAGAAGGTCAGTCATAAAAAGGCAATTTTGTGCAGTCCTGCCCAGTAACCAAAAATTATCAAGTGAAATATTTAAAAAAGATTTGCAAAGCACTAGTTCATACTCCTGTTGCTACCTAACTGAAGAACATAACACAAATGGTTTAAAAAATATAATCACATTAGCTTTTATAATGTTTGGATTTGTACTACAAAACTGAAATGGAAAGTGAAAAAAATCCAAAAGGTTTTAGGGCTTTTCACAGATTTTTTTACTCTTTCCCCTCTTGAATTCTCATGAAAAGGGAGCAACAGAAGGATTGGCAGTCCACTGAAGCACTAACTCATTTGATTCTCAATATTAATGAAATAAGCAATGATGCATTCATTCGCTATGGATGCTGAAGAAGCAGGCAAAAAGACCAATAAAAGCAAAAATTCTGAGCACTTCAGGAAGTTTATTTTTCTCTGCTGAACTAAGAGAAACTCCAGCCTCATTTCAGTCTAAGCCAGAAGAAATTCCATAAATTAAATCAGCTATACTAGTCTACTGTTTTATTGATTTTATACACAGACTAGAAAAACAGATTTAACAGTCACGTACAGAAATGCAATCTCCCCATCCATGGCTGTTAGCACCACTTCAAGAAAATAAATAGTTTTATTCCAATAAATAAGTCATCATTCCTAAATGCAGGCAGAAACCACTAGCTGCAAATCAGACTCTGGATAGCAGCTGGATTCCTCTAAAAGTACTGCACAGGTCGTTTCCACTTCACCTACACAATATAAAGAGCAGTATCCTACTACTTTACTGATAACAAATATAGCGATTCATCCTTTATACATTTTTATGGTAACTAATCCAGGGAAAGCTACCATAGGCACACTTGTAATATTCAATACACATATCCTGTCGTCTACGGTGATGTATATTGTGTGCATTCCTCTAACTTGGGCATCTAAATATTATTTAAAAGGTTACATGCATGCACCCACCTATGAAAAAAAATTAAGCCATAAACATTGCTTTCACAAATACATTAGCTACTAGAAGTAAAATTCCAACATTGCAGCATATGTATAGGCCTTAATTTATGATATTCTTTTTTAAGGACTCCTGTGCTGCTCGTCAAGAACACTGTGATACCATTCAGCATCTGATAACTCTGCTTCTCCCATTTTAATTTTTTTTCACTATACTTGCCCTAAATATAAATGTTTTCAATTCACAAGGAAATAAAGAAAACACAAAACAAAAATCAAACCTCTAAAGTTTCCCATTATCACTTTCTGCTCTGGGGAAAAAGGTAGCATATGTTCTTTGCTAGAGGAAGTTGTATAAAACCTGTTACTGTTTATAGAGTCATTATGTTCAAAGAAGGAAAGTTGAAGTAGGTAACACTATATATTTCAAATCAGACCTGGATTCATCTTCTTAGATGGCAACCGAATCTCCAAACAATTTTTTAACTTCCAGTTTCTTTGTTTGCAAAGTAGAAGCAACATCATCTTTCCAGCATAGTTTTGAGTTCTGTACAAAAAAACTGTGCACTAGACACTAATCCACAACAGTCAGTTCAGCTCAGCGTAGACGTTTACGTTCATTGAAAGGCAACACTGCAGCTTCACCTTGATTGAATTCATGCTAGTGAACCGGAGTCTCTGTATTCAATAGTCCTCCAAGAATATCAGGTGTTATTAGATCTGTCTTAACAATTTCTAGTCACATAGAATGTGCTAGAAAAAAAATAAATTGCTGAACTTATCTGTGAAAACTATCTTTTTTAGTGTTGATAAGGAAGAGAAACTTTATTCCCTCACCTCCTCACTCTGTTCCTGGTATTAAGGGATATATTAAACTACCTTTCAGCACTAGACAGAAAAGCTTAAGTCCTTCAGGCTTCATCAAGCATGAAAACAGCATTCCAGTGCAAGCCTTGCCACTTCGGGCTACCACTGAATAACATAAAACAATCTTGAAATCTCTACAAAATGCTGCTTACAAATAGTTTGAGAACTAAAAATTGTTGAAATGCAACTTCATTTAAAGAAAGTTAGTTCTATTATCTAATTTTATAAGGTTGAAAATTTATTGTATTAATTCTAATGGCATATATTGACAATCATTTCTTATCTTGTCCTTGAGAGTCCAGTATTCATGAATAATATACACACTTCAAAGTCCATTAAATGTTGTAATTATTTTTCTGTCATTTCTATCAAAGTTCCCAGGAAAAGAACTGTCATTTTTAAACATAAATTCATCCCTATATATAAGTTATGCAAGAGTTGAAGAACAAGATTATGTCATAGATAGGACCTCCAGGAAGAATTTGGCTGCTTTAGAAGAACCTATCTAGGTATATTTTTGGGCCCATGGACAGGCTCTACTTTTCCCTTCTTACTTCTTGCTATGCCAGGATCAGTGGAACCACCTTAATCCTTCCTTCTTACACACTGCTAAGAGGTTGAAGCATTTAAAAATTCTCTTCTAATATGGTGTTGGTTTTCTTCTGCTTTGTTATAGAGAGCACAGTGGTAACCTTCCTAGGACTAACTTGTGCATTGCTCTTCTGCAGAGATAGCTTCATGCAATCAATCCCATTTTGAGACTAGACAGCAACTCGCTCACCTCTCCTTCTTTGCCTGTCACTTATGGATACCTTACCTATCACAGCACTCCAATCATACAATTCATTCCACTGTGTTCCTGTGATAGCAATCAGCTCATAGTTTTTCACCTGGGCAGAATTTTCCAGCTCCTCCTGTTTGTTTCCCATGCTGTGTGTCCTGGTATAGAGGCATTTTGACTGGGCTAGTGGTCCCACGCCCTTCCTAGAGGAGCTTACCCTAATTCCCTTGAGGCAGTTCGCAGTGGTTTCCCTGTTGCTTCCTGATGCCTCAGCAGGCCTTGTCTCTACTTGAGTTATCAGAACACCATTCCCTTTACATATTAAGCCTAGTTTAATTCTCTGTTTATAAGTCCAGGAAGCTTGTTGCCCAGGAAATTCTTGCTCATACTTGGTCAATTGAGCTCTGTAGCTGTAAACAGGTCCAGTTTCTTGAAGATGTGCCAAGGAACATAAAGGCTTGGACTTTGAACATGACACCAGCTATGCAGACAGCCATTCAACTGTTCAATGCACCTCTTTTTCTCAAACTCCCTTCTCTGACTGGGAGAGAGGACAAAACCAAGTGACTATTCCAAGGGACTTAAACTTCCAAGGGACTTAAAGTCCCTTGATGTTTCTGTGGTACTTTGTTGCAGCATCATTCAGTCCTACTTGGAATAATAAAAATGAGTCCACAGGCTTTCCCAGGCTTAGCAGCCTTTCTGTTTCGCCATGGATGCAACCTCCTGGCAGGCAGGAAACTTCTGTAGAGATATTGTCAGGGTGACAAATGGGCACTTCAGTACCTCTCAGCAAGGAATCTCCAGCTGCCAACACCCTGTACGTGTTTCTGGTGCTGCTGGTTCTGCAGGTGGGTGGTTAGGCAAACTTTGCACTGCTGGCCTTTCCTGGGTCTTGCCTGGTACTCACCCTCTCTTCATTCTCCAGACTCAGTTAGTCAGAAATTACATTAGCCCTTTCTTTGCTAAATTCTGGTATTATTTGCCACACGTGGGGTAAATCTTATCTCCAAAACTCAACCGTATGACTTGATAAATGATTTACCTGCTTGAAATCCATAACTAAAGTATAATCCCAGGAAGATAATTAATAGTCTCCCAAATCTCTGTATTGAGTAACGAATCTAAGATACAGAACTCCAATATGCTGAAGTACAGCAGTACAGAATATGTCATTTAATGTCCTCCCACTGAAGCCAATGGTAAGAGTTCCACCTCCTTTCAACCTAGTCAGAATTTTAACCAAATACTCATAACAAATTAATTATTTTTGTAAAACAGAAATGAACCAAACTGAATTAGTATTTTGAAGGCAGAAGGCCAAAGCAAAAATAAGCAAATTCCTAGCAGCTGGAAATTCCTTAGTCCGTGTTTGTGGGGTTTTTTTTCCAACAGTATACATGAGAGATTAGACTAGCAAGTCCTTTTAAAACCTTGCTGCAATTGTTTACATGAGGGAAATGTTAACATATAGAGTAAGTGTTCAGGAGTATTTCAGGATTTTTTTATCAAAAATTTTCATTTATAGCCATGTACTTCAGTTTAAATTATATAGGTATCAGACTTGAACAAACCCTTCAAATATTAGGAATGGGACATGGCTTCTCTGCATGTGACATATCACAATCACAAGAGGATTTTCCAGTCAAAAAGGTACGAAAAACCATCTACATATATTTATAATTTCATAGTGTGAATTAATTCTGTTTGGTTTTGCGTTCCCTGATGGGGTGGAATAATTTTAAAATTTGGGGGATTTTCACTGTAATATTCCACACTAAGGGGATTTATAGTGTAACACATTCTAGTCACAGGCTTCTGCCTACTGCAAACACTTCAGCAAGGAATTTAATTTGCTTTATTATTTCATAGTGTTCAAGACAGACAGTTCTGCTTCATGAGGAAACAATCCATTTCCAGTGAGCACATGTCTTTTAAATAGTCTATAACTTGATCTTATTACTTAGTATTCTTACCACATCTTTGTTCAAAAGAAAAGCATTTATGTCCTTAGCACACTGTGGACAATGCATAGTATGCTAACAGTTCTAAACTTAATTTAGCAAAACAATTCTCTACAGATGCATTTTAAATAATAACTTTATTTGAGGAACTAGCATGTAATTGTAAACCAATGTGTCTATTCCTACCAGCAGGAGTCTGTCAGGTGACAGAAACTTAGTGGTTTAAATAGTCAAAGTCTAGAGTTACATTTATAACAAGAAAATAAAAATCACAAGTTTATTTTTAAAGGATAGTTAAATAAGTTCCTGCTAACCCAGATTATGTTGTTCTTATATATAAACTGTTCTTTTCCCATTACTCTATTTAAATTCTGTGCCTCAGAAAATCTATCTTCATGAAAACTTCCTAATGCAGTCATGATTAACTGTAAAAATAACAAAAACAAAGCTTGTGTAAATCAGTAGCCAGGAGTTATATCAGAGAAATTATTACAGAAGAGATCAGAGTGCGGCTGAATACCAGGCCCTTGGAGACACATGCTGAGGTATCTTCTCTACAGAATACACAGAATTAGCTATTGAAATTGCTAAGCGAAAGTGTCTGAAAGGGTTTTAAATCTGAATTAAAGGTCTTATTTTAAAAATAAACAGAAATTAAATGAAAGAAATTTTTCTGCAGGGCAGTATTGTCATGTTAATTGTACAGGTTTCATTCTTAATATTTTTTTTTAGTGCTGAGCAAAGAATTGATTTGACTTCTTATTATACAGTCCTGGAGAATTTCATAAGTCTATCTGTTCTGAGCACAGAGAGCCCTTCTGCATCACTGAACTCTGTAGACTGGGGACTTAATTTTTAAATACTCATCTGCATTTACTCCTTATTTTGTCAGACTGCATGAAATAAAAGTAAATGTAAATGGAAAATGCTTTCTTCGTATCCAGTCAAAAACAGTGAAAGCCAGTGAATTAGCTCATCTATAACAATATGTTTTGTCTCTAAAATAAATATAAAAATTATACACAAGAGTCATCAATTGAAGACAGGAAGAGTAAGGTTCAAAACAGGCAAAAAATCAGTAGTCTCCATGCAGTTGACTGCACTGTGGAACTCTTGCTGACAATATTGCAGATTGCAAATTTGCATGTGTGTTCAAGGAGAGACACAGCGTATCCACTCACAGAAGAGTAATCCAGTGAACCTTCCTAACGAATGTTTAGTACACACGACATTGGCTAAATGATCTTGTGTTCTTTCCTGAAGCAGCTATTCCTATATTAACGCTCTTTTAACCAACAAGTTTTGGTAATGCATAACCACAATTCATGGCAATCTGTAGGTTCCAATTTTTCAGATCAGTTTTTCTTCTTATTAATTCTGTGTAATGATAACATATGTCCCTACCCTCTCTCCTACAAAAGACTTTGTTTACACAATTGTGTATCGAACAACATTCTTCACAATTTTAAAAATCTTAAATCTAATTCTGACAAACTGACCTGTGCTGGCCAAAGACTCAAGGAATCATCTCTTGCAGGCAAGTGAATATTTGTCGAAAAATCCTCAATGATTCAGGAAGCCTTATAAATAATTTTTCTGATAGGCAGGAAGCCCCTTCAAGACTGCTAGGCCTCATGCTGATATGAAAGCAGATCTCAGTACATTTCAACCCTAGGGATCAATGTCACTTGCTCATCCAAAGTGCTCCTGATATCTCCCCAAAGTGCACTTCTACCTGTGCCCTTACTGACTATCTGCAGCAGTACACTCATTTAGTACTAAACTTCTCCTCAGCATACTTTGTTGATCATTAAAAGTGTTCCAAATGTCCTTTCTCGTACTTTGCATCAACTGACTCTATAGCGTAAACTCATCAGAGGGGAACAGGGAGGAAAGATAAATAACTCCTGAAGAACTAATCAAATTAAGTAAGAAAATAGCCCAGACACAGGAAAAAGAAAATCTGGACGAGCGTTTGTAGCTAGAGAGAAACCACTATATTATGCAGAGTCCATGAATGATATGTAATACCCATAGTGATTATATTTACTGAGCTGGGTGTTGATATTTTGAATACTACAAGCATAAAAAGCTATTTGAATTTCACATGAAGATGTGATTAAACTTCCCATAATATGTTTTATTTTTATCAACTTAAAGCAATTCTAAATCTTGCTGGACCAAGAATTATTTCAAAGATGGAAATGCAGTTGGGGTGGGGTTTTCTTCTTCTTGTTTTTTGTTTGCTTTTTGGTTTCTTTACTTTTATAGGGGTTTTTTGCATTAGTGGAGTATTTTGGTTGGTTGGTTGATTTGTTGGTTTGTTGGTTTGAGTGTTGTTTTGGTAGAATGGGGTGGGGCTTTTATGTTCATTTTTATCCTTAGTGACTGAAAAAAGTTGAATAATGTAGCAAAGAGAAACTTGAAAAATCTTCCAGAGGTAAAAAAAACACATTAGAAAGCAAATCCCTTTTCCTGAAGAGAAAGACTTTTTTTTACATTGTGCTGTTTTCACTTGGTTGAAAGGTATGCCAAATATATCTCTTTTGAAACAGAGAAGAGACGTATCTTCTCATTCTACCAAAGGTGTTGTCTGAACTACCTTTGAATGTTGCACGCAGTGCAGTGTAAGAGCTCCATAGAATCATTCATTGCTTCAGTCATCATGCATTACATCGTTTCAGACAAAACACTACTGAAAGGAATTGTCATATAAAACCAAACACAAATCCCAGTAGAGGAAGTAAATCATGCAATAAGAATCACCCTAAATTTCCAAAGGGAATCACCAAATTTAATTAAAAACAGGAGTGAATATCCTAAAAGCCAATTTATATACCTGTATGTTTACCCCTCTCATAAACTAAATTCTTAGTTTAAATTAAGAAGATTTTTTTTTCAGAATGAAGACTTCATATCACATAGTTTTTCTAGTTTTAAGATATTTTCTCTCCTAAGATTTGATAGTATTAGAAAGTATTAGAAAAGTTGCACAGAACTATATAAAATCACATGTATTTGGTTGACACATTTTTCTCTACAACATTTAAAATCTGAATGTACAGATTTTGCTGGAAAACTAAGTGTTCAGGTAGAGGAAAAAAGTAAATCTGATGTTGTCTTAATATCAATTATTTTCCTCTTCCTCACGTCTTAATATCTCTTGTTTTCCTCTTCTTTCGTCCCCTTCCAGGAGCTCCTCAATCACTTGAAAATAGAGCCCAAAGTGGAAAGAATCTAAGTCAGGAAGCTGGCGGGAAAGACAGGCTAACACAGAAGTGAGGATCAAGTCATGGATAGTCTGCATGATTGAATGTAACTTTAGTCAGGAACCTGGATTCTTTACCTGTTCAGGAGAGAACGGGCACACTCCCATCTTAGATACTCTGAATTGCCCTGGAAATTCCCTGATCAGAGGGAAACACAAGCTCCCAATCTGGACATCTGAAGACAGTACATCTGGAATGACTGCCAATGACCCTCTTCTTATCCCAAAAGTGACTGTACCTCAAGAAATTATTTCTTGATAACTGAAAGTTCTTCTTGATCTGTAAACCACAAACAAAAACCTATTATTTAGGCAATTTACTTCAACAGAAATTGCAACTGGCTTGTCAGGTTGACAAATGAAACTACATTAAGAAGCCTGTTAACTATACATTCTCTAAACCTGAAAGGCTTAACTGTCCATACACCAACAGAACAATAAACTATATAAGCTCCTTACTTTTATCTTGCTGTTAAAAATTATATTAATCTTGCTCTGTCACTACATTAAGCCTTCTACTACCACATCAGCCATATAATTCCTCTCACAAAATAATCAAAATCAATTGTTCCAACTCACGTAGTTGGAAGTCTGCTCTGAAATCTCACTTCCCTGACATCTTATACCTGAATATCTAAATTTCTTTCTGACCATCCCACTCTTTTTCTTTTTTTGGTACTGATATCTTCCCAAGTTTCAGCAAGATCTTAATCCTTCCTGGCTCCCAGACTATATTTTTCCATTTCTACTGCTGCTAATGTTTTCACTAAGAGGATTCAACAGCATGACACCATATTACTAGTCCACATCATATTTCTCCCAATATGGATAAACCTTTTGCAAACTGTAGTAATGAAAAAAGGCGTACTACATTCCAGTTGGATGGTTTTTCCATTATACAATGCAACAGTATTCATTCATTTCAGTAGTAGAAAGAACTTGCCTTAAGTGTTCTAGAATCCCATTTTTCTTTTTTGCAACATACCATGCTGTTAACTATTAGTCAATTTGTACCCTGCTAAGAGACTGAGGTCTGTCTTGTCTTCTGTATTTTGAAGTTGGTAAGCCTCCAACTTATAGCAGAAATATTTGTAATTAAGTCCCCTATGTGCGTGACTTTTCTTTCAAGTTATTAAATTTCTTTATATTTCAGCTGGTCCTCCAAGCCAGTGACATCTTCACAGGAGATAATCACAGAATTCCATTTAGAGATGTTCCCTCATGACTTGAAATATATCAAGTTGATCAAACCACAAAGGAAATCTTGGTGTAACCTCCCACTAACATTGTAGATAAGCCTTCAATAAAACTTGCTGCCTGTCCTTTAGATAATTCTTTGTCCAACCGTCAATTCTTAAACTGATCTTTTTCTTCTCCATACTAACTAATAAGTGCATTTGGGATGTCATATCAAATATATCCATAAAGTCTGACTAAATTAAAGTTGTTGTATTTTATTATCTAGAAAATGAATTTAAATTATTATTTTAAAGCATCCTATTGGAAAGCAGTGAAGCATTTTAGAGTTATTTTTGTTTAAATATCCTATTTCTTTTTTTATACTTTAAAACATGTTCAGTGAAATTTTGGGTACCATAGTGCCCCCACCCCAAATGACAGTAGTCAGGTAATAATCTGTTTAAAGCCATAATTCATAAAGGACAAAATTTCAGGAGCAGCAAACAAAATTACCTTTAAAAAAACTCAACAAAAACAAGCAAACAAATAAAAACAACAACAACAAACAAACAAACAAACACAATAAAACACATTGGGCAGAACTCTTTCCCAGACAAGACATAGAAGAAAAGTATTACAAGAAATTGGGGGAATGATTCTGTATTTTTATACACTTCAAAATATCTTTAATTATTCTGTAGGGATTCTATTCTAAAAGAATAATTTCATTCACAATTTGAAATAGTTTTATGGGGTTTTTTGCTATTCAACAATATTCTTCATGATTTAACTGATTCAGCTTCCTTGTAAGAAAATCATTGATAAGAACATATTTTTCTGATTCAGACATTTTAGGACCTATACCAAAATTTTAGACCCAAATTACTTTAAAAAGGTGTATGTATGCCTTTTTACTGCTTTTCATAAGGGTTCCAATACATCATAGCACTCTTTGCATGCTACTACTATGTATTTCTCTATTTCAGCATGTTTGAATAGAAGGTTAACTTGAAAATTCCTAGGCTTATCTCAATGACAAGAATTTGTAGTTCCAGCTCCTTAGGAATTATACCTCAAATTAGTTATGGATACATTCTACATGAACTACATTTAGATACTGCTTTGTAGGAAGTTTTATGTTGTCTGTATATTTTGACAATAATACTCATAAAGAATCTATTTCTACTCTGACGTGAATAGACCGTGTTTGAAATACAATTTGCTTTCAAGTTACAGTATACATTCCCCAATAACAATATGTATAGTAAATATATTACACACATGTAGTTTACATTTCTGTCACTCACAGGTGTTCCAAATTCTTTGTAATCTCTTGACTGTGCTTTAGAGAAGGCAGTCCAAAAGAACAGATTATATAACCCCACACATTTCAAGTGGTTATGTTTTAAACCAAGTCTTAGATTACAGGTGGATAAAAGGCCACAGCTCACTGACAGCTGTGAGGGAGACATTTAATTAAATACTACTGGCCTGTCTGAGCCTTATACTGAGTTAGAGATTAAGGCACATTTTTAATTGGAGAATGACCACTTCTTCAAGGTGACCTCTTAACCTAAAGGTTTTACAGTGGACTTTTAAATCCAAAATGTGATTGATCACATTAATAGATTTCCTAGGGAAGCCTTCTCTAGATTTATAAAGAGTCACATTCATGAGGCAAAAGAGTAAGAGTTAACTAATGTATATTTATATTAAATTATGCTAGTTTGTAATAGAATTTTTTTAATAAAATTAGTATAGCAAAAGTATATAATCCACTGCAACACATGCAGTGCACACAGCAGGCTTAAATCCATGCTGTTTCATGGGTGATTTAACATCAGTGAATAAATTGTCAGAATCAAACTACAAACTAAATTGTTCTCTTTAATAACCTTTTCCAAATTGCAGGAGGTTCAAGAGTGTACAGACTGTACATTTCTTACACAAGCAGTAATATCCTCGTGCTTTTCACCCTGGCAATGAAAGGAGAGAGGCTGATAGTTCCATCTACTCAGACTAGCATAGGCACATAAAAATCTAACTGTTGCTGCAGTTTCTCAGACCTCTGTAAGTGTACCACTCAACTGATAAACAGTATTTTCTATCACTTCCAAAATTCACATTAACTAAATAATGCAACAAAGAAAAACAAAACACAACTAAAGGTCAATGGCTTTCATCTCCATGACTGTTGAAATGCCCTCCTGTGTCAACATAAGGACTTGATTATTTTCAAACTGCATTGCCTGTCACCTTTAATAACAGCTGGTCAAGCAGGGAGAGCTGCAACATGTGCTGCATTTGACAGTGGCATATCAGCAATTTATCCTAAGGTCTGAGTAAGTATAGCACACAAGAGAGGCCTGCTCCAAACTAAATTTCCAAATGACTTCCATAATAGATTCCATTCTACAAATATGAAAAATAAAAAATTGAAGACTTGCTTTGCACAGGACAGAATGGGGGCCATGCTGTTGCCACTACCATCCTAGATTCTTATTCTATTTTAAAAAATATAAAATGAGATATGAGTTATGGGATCACAACCACCCATTTTGCATGTTGTTACATTCAATATTCTTTAGTTTCTAAACAGCAAAGAGATTTTACTCCAAATATCTTCAACAAAACTTCCGTAAGGCATTTCCTTTTAAAAAAATTAAATTTATTTATTTTATTTGTTTTCCCCTGGAACACCCAGCATAAAAATTGTGTTATGATGCCAAAAGTAAGGCTCCTCCTCTGAACTGTGGAATCACTTCAGATCCTAGACATTCCCCTCACTGCTTTCTATGATTCTTAATGTCACCAATCTCACTGATCCTACACAGCTCTTTGAACACAGAAGTAGTATATTTTCAAAATATAAATTTCTATGGCTGATATAGTGAAAGGGCAACAGGATGGAAAAAAGTATTATAACTGTAGGCATATGTACAGCGGTTTCTGCTGTTGAGAACCAATAAAATCCACACTCCTTGTACCTAATTATAAAATTTTCTGCAGCTCTTAAAGCACAGATTTACTGCTTGAGCGCTGAGTCTCCTGGAGGACTGCACGATCACAGAGTAGCACATTCCTGGCACTACATACAGTGCTGCACAGACATAAAAATTTTCTGCAGCTCACACGTGGGCAGCAACATCTCCTAAGAATGCTGTGTTCACCTGACAATCTGGCAAATAACAGCTAACATGCAATTTCTCACAGACATAAATAAATGTACGTGCTAATATAATCTATTTTACACCCATTTTACCCATTTTTTACAATAGCATTACAAATTTACTTTTTCTAGAGATTCATTATTTTCAAAAATAAATTATGAAAAACCCCACATGCTGTGGAGAGAGGAGGAGGAGGAGGTTGATGGTTTACCATTTGGTTGATGGTTTACCATTTGTATAGGTGTGAGAGATAAAAATGTACAAAATCTGGACACAAATTTGTAGTGCCATATTGCAGGGCTCAAGATAGATATATTGCTTCTCTCTGTCCATACGAGCACGCAATATATTGACAAAATTTTCACCTACTGTGAAACTGGCACTATACAAACTCAGTCCCGCAACTAAAAATATTGTCTTTTTACAAAATTGAAGGCTTCTCTAGCAATAGTACACAAGCTTCCAGAAATTAAACTCTTAGAAAATCTTATATATCTGTTTATGTACAGTTAAAAATGTTGAGGCATAGTTCTCTAAAAAAATTACACAGCAAGAGGAAACATTCCTCCTTTTCACTTCAGCAGAGGAATGTCAACAAACAACGTCAGCTCTGGAAGCCCTGAGCTTATAAAGGAATTTTTTATTATTTAGATTGTTTCTTTCATATTTATGTTCCTATAAGAAATTCCAACATTAAAAATATTTTTTTCCACTCTTCTGCTTATCAAATGCTGTACTATACCATGTGTCTTACCTTTTCTGGCTTCACTGAAGACACAGTTTCCTAGGTTCTGTTTTGTACTTTGAAAAACTTGCACTCTTTAGTTCTCCATGAGTAGAGAGAAATGGTTAGAAATACAGTTTCTTATTTGAGTTTTCCCTGCTCCTTTTTACTAACCCATCCAATAAATTGAAGTATTTCCTACCCAATCATCCTATTGGGCAGCCTTGTAAACTCTGACCACCAACTAAACAACAGGCACCCTCAAACTTCAAAACATCTTCTGCTATTTTGAGGTCCATAATTTCAGTTTCTCACACCTCTAATTAAGGGATGTTTACAATGTTATTTCTGAGTTCCCTTGGTGATACTATTAATGAACTTTAGAACCCCTAAAATGGTTTTTTACATCAGAAGTAGATTTTGTTTTAATAATGTTGGACATCTGTGATAAACTGATGTAAGGGAAGAACACCTAAACAATATTTCGAAGAGATTTGTGTAAGTAAGTTTTTATTAACTATTACTCTAACACCCAAATTTTCACCTTCACCCCAGCTAAGGCAAACTGCACAATTCCTTCCCTTGGTAAGTGAAAACACTTCTGTAACAGAAGTGTTTATTTCAAAACCCCAGAGGACGTTGGTTGGGGGAAGGGGCCATGTGCTGTCATGGACAGAAAAAGGCAGAATAAAGTGTTAATGCTTGAAGCAGTTGCAGGTCCTTGACACACAGCCTGGGGTGTATACCAGTGTATTGGAAATAAGATTGTCCTAGCAAATTGTTGTTCACTATAGGATAACTCAAGGGTTGCTCTACCAGCATTCTTTCATTTTCCCTCCCTAGTTCTTGTTCCGGGAAGTAAGAAGAGAATATTGAACACTGAAACAATCCCAGCAATGTCTGCAGCTTTTATGTCTCTTGCAGGTTTTTCAGACTGAAAAAGATCCAAAGACTGTGATGCAAATTCTCCTTGTAATGCAATAGATTTCTCTTTGCTTCATCAATGTCTTCAAAACACACTCACAGGAAACCCCACTGGCAGTACTGCATCCAGTTCTGGGGTCCCCAGAACAGGAAGGATATGGACATGTTGGAGTGTGTCCAGAGGAGGCCACCAAGAAGATTAGAGGGATGAAGCACCTCCATATAAGAAAAGCCTAAGAGAATTGGGATTGTTCAGACTGGAGAAGAAAAGGCTTTGAGGCAACTTAATTGCAGCCTTCCAGTACCTGAAGAAGAAAGATGGAGAGGTACTTTTTACAAAGACATTTAGTGTCAGGAATGGTTTTAACCTGAAAGACGGTAAATTTAGAGTAGATATTAGAAAGATATTTTTTACTGTGAGGCTCGTGAGGTACTGGAACATGCCCAGAGAAGCTGTGGATGACCCACCCACAGTGTAAGGCCAGGTTGAATGGGGTTTGGAGCCCTGGTCTAGTGGAAAGTGTCCTGGCTCATGGCAGGAGGTTGGACCTAGATGATACTTCAAGTCCCTTCCAACCCAAACAATTCAATGAAAATATTGTCTGTGTCATTAGCAAATCTGCAGTCCCTGGCTGAGGAGATAGTTTTGCTTATGTCTCTGCTCTCACAAAACAATTTTAAAGTTTAACTTTCACCAATATTATTCCTTTCTTATTGTTTCATGTATGAGGCTGCTAGGGGAAAAGATAAGATTGTGTGGACAGCACTTAGACATGGTCATCTCTTCTGTATCATTCCTTAAGTTGCTGCATGTTGTCCTACCATCTAGACTTCTTTGACTGAGACTGCATTGGCTGAAAACTTGCGTGCTGGAACTCATTTTAGGTAAAGCACAGCAATTAAAAAACCTAAACTGTCAAAACCAAGTGTGAAAGGGAGACCATCTTTTTATCATCAAGCATATCACCACTCTATAAAAGTAAGCTAGGTATTCACATCTTCCATTTATCACAAATGAGACAGCAACACTTAGAGAAACGGTATTTTTTACCTTTTAGAAAGAATATTCTGGTTCTAAAATGTCATTAATCCCTGTGAACGTCATTAAAACCTGTGAAAAGCTGCATGGGTGTTTTTAAGGCCATGTAAAATGTACCTCTGTCAAAAACTGCTCTCTTTTTCTTCTATAAAATGCCAACGATGGTACCTTACCAGAGTCATGGCAAAAAGAGTAAAACAATTTTAAACATAATTTGAATTTCACTCTTCCAAAGTCTGAGGATGCTTTTGTGAAGCCTTCAAGGAATACTGTTAAGCAAATAGATGCTTTTCATGAGGAAGTAGTTTTGTTCCAGGGGAAAGAATACCATTCAGCTCTGTGAAAGTAGTACTTTGGTCTTCTCAACCGTATGATACTTACTTTACTGTATTATTTCTTTTTGGTTTTTTCGCTAGTGATGCTGTTATGAATGAGTTCTATCACATTTCTTTTCTCAGTTTATACAACACAGCTAGTTTGCAATGTTTTGATAGACAGAACAATACTCTCTCCCAAACTCACTACTCTTACTTCTCTATTACATCTCTACTCAATAATTCAACCCTAGAACAATACAGTTGATTTGTTTTTTATTTACTTCATATTTACATTTAGAGGGATTATTCATGGAGAAACACAACCTGAAGGGAGGTTAAAGTTAAAATGAAATCACACAAAGCAACTAGAAAAGTAGAAGAAGTTGTTATGAATTGAGGAACAGAAAAAGAACATAGGGTTAACTAAAGAAAAAGTGAACAGAGACCAAGTACCTGTGAACACTAGTGGGAAGAAGGGGAAGGCATGATTAGGGAATAAACATAAAATATATTTACTTCCCAATCTGCATCCCATTTTATCTTGATTATTCTGATGAGTGATGAAGTATGTTAGACAGCGAATCAACAAATTATGACATTATGGCCAGCACAAGCTAGTGAATTAACATATATTTAATTTTAACTAGATTTTTTAGAAGAAAAAAATGTCAATTTTTCTTTCCTGTTTCCATATACAGACAGTTTAAAAATCCTATAGTTGAAGAAAGCAGGTGAAGGCTTGAGGCATACCCAGCCACAACTGAACACTCAGCTTGCAACTGAAACAATCACAACATGGCTTTCCCAAGGAATTATGCAAGGCACACATCATTCTTTGTAAAGCCCACTTGAGATTGAATAGCTTGCTATGACAATATATAAGATTTAGAGAGTCCAGTCTCTACCTCTACTGCTGCTAACTCATACAAGAGCATAGTGTTGTGGATTATTTAATGCAAAAAACCCCAGGAATTAGAGAAATAATATGGCACAATGTCATTAGGAAATCAGAAAAAAGGCAGGAATTTCTTATGTCCAAAATACCTTTTGAAACAACTGTAGGTAGCTGTTAAGAATTCCATGCTATTAGCTATTGGAAAGCAATGTTGCAAGACAACAGTGTTTAACTAAACTTGGTATACAAAGTAGTTGAAATCAGTTACATAATTTTAATTGTTTTAATTTCTCTTCATCCACAGAGAAATCTCAAAGTGCTGACTGGTAGTTGAGTAGATCACATCTGTTGTCTGTTATTTTAACTACTTTAATTAAATCTTTGTACCGAAATGCAGATGAAGAGGAAGACAGAATCATGAAAATAGTAGACTCTTATAAATAGCAACAGTTCTGATCAGACTTCTGGCACACGCCTGATTAAGAAGATGTGAATGGTCAGCTGGGACTGCATCACTACACAAGGTGCTGTGCAACCAGTGAAACCAGAGGACACTTCAGAAAACATGAAGCACTTTAAACTGAGGTATTTATTGCAACTGCTATAATCAGGCTCAAAAGTTGTTAAAGTGTTCCAGTTGCTTTTTATCTGCTACTATTATGTACCAGTCTAGATAGTAAATAGTAAATGTTTATTACACCAAGATAAAATGCAAAAAGAATGCTAAAGACTGCTATTTTTATAAAATTTTAAAAACTGATATTTTTCAATCTGAAGTGCAGGATGAAAGAGAACTATAAGAGTAATTAAATGGATAAGTGACATTGTTGACAGAGACTTTGTTGTCTCTGCTTTATATGAGTTTAGTTTTGCTAAGTAAAATACATTTGAAGGTGCAAGAGAGAAAAAAATGCTAACATGCAGAGAGAGATATGCCAGAACAGCCTGCAAATCAAGTTGGATAAGGGTCCACGTCCAGCCATAACATCATACTGGTTTTGTGATGATCATTCACACACCTCTTCTCACAGGTTTGTTTAGAAAATATCTTCAATAGAAAACATTATTTTTCAATGTTTTATCTCATTTTCCAATGTAGTTTCTCTTTTTTCTTTCCTAAAACAACCCCTTCCAGTAACAGAGGAGTTGCTGTTCAAAGATATGAACACAGAAAGCCTAATTTGCTCTCTTGAGAGAGGATTGTTAAGTAAGAATATTTGCACTGAGATGATTGTTTTATTTTGAAAATTTAGGAAAAACCTTGAAACTTGATCTTTTACTGTCTAGATTGTGACATTGAGCCGATTTCTAATAAAGGGAATAATAAGTGAAAATTGTTTCTAGAAGAAGTTTTAAAGGCAACAAAAAAACTTCCAGCATTTTATTTCCTGAAGCAAAGACACCAAAAACAAGGCAAAAAGTAGATGGTTGTAGAAACATAACAAGTTAATCTAAATTTTTCCTCACTGTCTATCTAAATTTCTCTTCCCACTCTAATTAATCTTCTCTTGTTTTATCATTCAGAAATTATTATCACTAAGCAAAATCTAGGTCTTGACATGTGTCATGCAATGCAGATATTGATCTCTGGTAGGAATTCAATGACATGCAATGTTCTGCTCCAGAAAGAGATGAAAGTTTGCTATTAAGTGCCAGTGTTTACGAAGAACATGCAGAGAAAATGATGTAGATAAGAATGTGATAGCCTTTGTCTGTTTCAAATTTCATACGTAGAAATCTAGAATTCATTTACCTAATGGAGAAATTGGTCATTATTGTCTTTAATTACTTTCAGAAGTTCACTCATGCTTTGAAGTCAGTTTTCTCAAGGCATTATAATTTAAAATGTATAAGCATAGCATATATGGTAAAGAAATTATCCCCCTGCTCACAAAAAATCTGATGTTTTTTTTAATCCCTTAGTCAAAAATATTATGTATGTTAATTCATTTTTAAAATCATGTTGCAATCAGTTGTAATTTGTATTTATTTAAGAGCATGCAAATTACCTATCTCTTACTTTGTTACTGCTGCACCGGCTTTTTCACATGAGCCTTAATGTTTTTTCAATTCTGTTTTCGTTATCGTATTTTACAGCAAAATGTCCAGATTAGGGTGTTGTAATATTCTAATCTGTAATACCTGATAAGACAGCTAACAGAAATTGGTTTAGTTTGTACATTGTAACAGACTAATTATTTTTGACATTGCACCATTGCTTTCATTACCTTTCTGGATCTTAAATAGGAAAGGAAGACAACAGTTCTAACATCACCTCAGAGACCCAGAAAATGCACCATAACAGCAGATAGGACCATGAAAAACTATAATCCACTGTGAAAAGCATAGGTGAAAGCTAACAGCTAGGAATCCAAAGTAACTGTAAAGCTTGAAAGTTATGCCAAAGAATGCCTGGTATTCAGGAGGGCCACAAATCATAGTGAAGATCCATGAAATTTAAAGGTTTCCATTATTTTATATTCTAAAAAAAAAAAAAGATGAAGTCATGAGTAATCAAGCCTCTAGGCAGATTATCCTGAATTTGAAAAGAAAAGGGAGAGGGAGGGGAAATGAGACTAGAACAAGAGCAAAAAAAAAGGCAGATAAATCTCAAAAATACAAACAAAATAGTTTTCTGGAACAGAGTATCTGATATATGAATGCTAGCCCTAGAGCAAGTATGAGTCTCCTTAATTTTTCCATCTTAGGTCTGACAGGGCAGAGGCAGGAATTCACAGTCTTTTGGAAGAAATAAAAAGCTATCTTTGGTAGCACTTACTGAAATTTTGGGAAAATGTTAGTTGGTTTTATGAAGAAACAGCAGCAGGAATCAAAAAATTTCTAGTTATTCTGCATATTTAAATGTGAAAATTACAACCAACAAAGTGGAATATGGAAGTACAAACTGCACAGATTTTTTTCTTTTGACCTCTCTCTGTACAAAGACATAAAACAAATACCTCATAGACCTCATTTGGTCTTTTGGGAATGTTATTTAAGATCTATCCCCAAATATTCAGCTGAAACTAACCCAAAAATTTCATCAAAAATTTTGGAAACAGGTTTTTCTCCTAGATCTACTTTGAAAATCAAAATATTTTTATGAACCCAGTCCCAGTTCTTTAGGATGCATTTTATGGGAGCTTTTGCTGCACACACTTAGTTAGAGGTAATGCTGCTTCTGTCTTTCAAGAACTGTGTTCTTGAATTTTATTGAATCTTTGAATGATAGAATTCAATGAAAATTCCCCAGAACTTTGACATATTATTTCTTTTTTCTTAGCTGGGTTTTTGTCCAAATCATAAAAAAAGTTAAAATAGAAAAGAAAGAAAAGAAAGAGACAAAGCAGATCTTCCCAGATTCTGCAGTTCTGAAAGAAATAGGTGAGAATCTTAGGATTAAACCAGCCCTTTCATTGATATTATGTTTTCCAGCCTCAAGACACCAGAAGCACCTGCTCAGAGGCTAGAGATTATGTAGCTTCCCTTAGGCTGGCATGAATAAAGTTTTCAATGTTCCACCGCAGATCCTATGTAAGATAACTAGACTCAAGTTACTCTGAATGCAGTGCACTCAGTGAGAGAAGCCTAATACTTTGTAATATCAAACAAGTTTGATATTAGCTCTCTTCAGAAATATTTTTGAAATTTTTTTCTAATGGAACTATGTATTCATTTAGGGAAAGCTGACCATTTTCTTTCTCCATTAAGGGCTTCCTAATGGACATACATAGTATATGCTTTCTGCATTTCTAGGCTTTATATTTATGTGTACAGACACATACACACACAGGTAAAAGACGAAACATATGCTGCTGTCATGGTTTTGCAAGACCT
>WBMZ01001415.1:0-10527 GCA_013400975.1 Atrichornis clamosus
GTATTATATATTATATATAATATGATTTTAAAAGCAATAGGGAATAGTTATAACTAATTATAATTGTAGTTTATAATTTTTAAATTTTATATAATTATTTTCCTTAAAAATAGATTACATATATTTTTTAAAAATCTATATTTCGACTAAAAAACCCATTAAATTTCTATTTTAATTAACTCGGTGTCCATTTAAGCCCAATTAAGAAATTAACGCCCACCTTTCCCCCTGGGCTTTCCCCCCCCAGCTGTACCGAGCCTTCGCCGCCGTCCCGGATTTCTTCCGGAATTCCACCATTGACTGGTGGGCGCGGGAAATCTCCGAGGTCTACGAGAACCCCCGGAACGCCTCCCTCAGCATCCAATTTGACGGGCTCTGGATCGTGAGTGGGAAACCTTTCCGGGCGGATTTTAGCCCAAAATAGGGTCTCCACCTTCTCCCCAAAATCCCAACGGTTTCCTGAGTTTAATCCCAAATATCCACCCTGAAAATCCTTCCTTACAGCATCATTCTTGGATTTATTTTGGGGGTTCATTTTAATTCATATTTTTAAAGTTTTCGTGCATTTATATGTTTATTTGGATTGTTGAAAAATTCTGCTTTCTCAGAATTTTTATTAATTCTTTTTTTTCATTTCTTGCTGTTGTTTTAAATTTTCTTTGGGGTTTTTTTTTTTTGTGATTTGGGGTTTTTTTTACTTCAATAAGTTCCTGGAATTACCTTTTCATTTCATTATTACTTATGGATGGCTTTATTTTTGGCAATGTATATTTAAGAAAATAGAGAATAATTAAAAAACAAAATCGGAAAAATTATAGAAAAAATGGAGAAAAATACAGCAATAAATATTTTAAAAATAGAAAATAGGGAAAAAGATAGGAATAAATATAGCAAAAACAGAGGAAGTAAATAGAGAAAAATATAGAAAATCAATATAGAAAAATGCATAAAAAATATAGAGAAAAAGATAGAAACACACAGGAAAAGAGAGAAAAAGTAGAAAATAAATAGGGAAAGAGGTGGAAATGCTGAAAGACTGAGAAAATCAATGTAGGAAAATACAGGAAAAAAGAGAAAAATATAGGAAATAATTAGGGAAAAATGGAGAAAAACAGAGAATGTAAATACACAAAAATATAGAAAAAAGATAAATAAATATAAATTAATTTTCTAAATACAGAAATCCACAAAACATCCAGAAATCCAGGGAGATAGTTGGCATTTTCCCACTATTTTCCCTGCTTTGGTGTCTGGCTGCCAGCAAGGAGCCTCAGGCCCCCAGGGCAAGGCCAATAATTAACAAATTCAGAGATATCCCTAATTTGCAAATATTTAGTGATACTTCCCGTCTTAATTCCACTTTCCACAGAGGAAAAACTGAGTTTTCCCAAAAATTGGGTCGACTCAGAAGAAATCCTGGAACCCAAAGCCTCTTCTCCTGAGGAAAATCTTTCAGTAATTAATAATTCATCAATCCTTTCATTTCCTCCATAAATTCGATGGGAATTTATCTGTGGGAAGTGAAATATTCAGAATATTCAGGATTTGGCCCCGAAGGGAATTTCCCGTCTGGGAAAACTGACCTTTTGAACCTTTGTTTTCCTGTTGATTAAAGAAAAAATGAGCAGACCCAAAAAATTGAATTTTCCTCTTTAGTTAATTAAATAACTCCATTAATTACCATCAATGTAATTTATTGACGTTCAGTGGGACTCAGGGAATTAAAACAACTCGAATGACCGCTGTTTAAGAGGAACGACCCCAAATTCAAGAGGAATTTGTTGGTTTTTTCCACATTTCAGGACATGAACGAGCCCGCGAGCTTCGTCCACGGCACCGTTGGCGGCTGCCGGGACCGGGACCTCAACTTCCCGCCCTACATGCCCCGTAAGTCTGGAAACACCCCAAAATGTCAACGTTTTGGGTCACTCGGAACGAGATGAACCTGGATTAAACTTGGATTAAATCCGAACTGAATCCAAACCGGAAAGTCACGGGTTTTTGGTGGCCATCAGCTCTCTTAACTCTGTCTTTGTTGGTGAAAACAGCCTGAAACCGTGGAAAATTCAGATTTTGGGGCATTTTTGTGGAATTTGAGTGCTTTGTCTCTTGGGATTTTGCTTTGGACATGATCAGGGCCATGGATTTCAACACAATTAATGGCTAAAATGCCCAAAATGCCAAAAAAACCTCTCTTGTGCCTCCTCTGATTGGTTGTAACCAAAATTTAAAATTTTAACTTGGAGGCTCAATTATAAAAATTAGAATTTGAAGCCTAAAATTGTTACTTTTAAGGCCTAAATGTAACTTTTCAGGAAGCTGAGTGACCAAAAATGGTCTTTCTCCCTCGATTTTTGTGGGTGTGGCTGATATGGCCACATTTTTAGTGATTTGCCAAATTTTTCGAGTTTAAGAGATGCCCAAACCATCGCCCCACAGATCCAGATCCTCCCACAGGATCGTTGGGACTGGAAGAATTTCCTGAATTAATTAAATAAGATCTCAGCATTTCCTAACCTATGAAACCCAATTTCTGTGTTTAAAAATTAAAAAAAAAATTCTAGAACTCCATTTTCATCATTCACTGAATTTCTGAAATGAAATTTCAGCATTTCATCATTTATGAAATCTAGTTTCAGCATTTCCTAATTTTTCTAAAACTTCATCACTCCCTGAATTTCTGAATTCAAATTTCAGCATTTCATCATTTATGAAATCTAGTTTCAGCATTTCCTAATTTTTCTAAAACTTCATCACTCCCTGAATTTCTGAATTCAAATTTCAGCATTTCATAATTTATGAAATGGAAATTCAGCATTTCCTCATTTTTCTAAAGTTTCAGTTTTGTTATTCCCTCAATTTCTAAATTGGAATTTCAGCATTTTCTCATTTACAAAATCCAATTTCAGCATTTGCTAATTTTTCTAAAACTTCATTTTCATCATTCCCTGAATTTCTGAAATTGAATTTCAGCTTTTCCTCGTTCATTAAATTAAATTTTAGCACTACTAATTTTTCTAGAAATCCATTTTCATCACTCCCTGAATTTATGAAATGGAATTTCAGCATTTCATCATTTATGAAATCAAATTTCAGCTTTTCCTGTTTTTTCTAGTAATCCGTTTTCATCATTCTCTGAATTTCTCAAAATGGAATTTCAGCATTTCCTCATTTATGAAATGCAATTTCAGCTTTTCCTGTTTTTTCTAGAAATCCATTTTCATCACTCCCTGAATCTCTGAAATCCAATTTCAGCATTTCTTAATGGATGAAATCCAAATTCAGCATTCCCTAATTTTTCTAGAACTCCATAATTTCTTGCACTTCTGAAATCCAAATTCAGCATTCCCTAATTTTTCTAGAACTCCATAATTTCTTGCACTTCTGAAATCCAAATTCAGCATTCCCTAATTTTTCTAGAACTCCATAATTTCTTGCACTTCTGAAATCAAATTTCAGCATTTCCTCATTTATGAAATCCAATTCCAGCATTTCCTAATTTTCCTAAGAATCCACTTTTGTGATTTCTTGGACTTCTGAAATCAAATTCCAGCCTTTCCTACTTTTGAAAAAACTGACTTTCATAATTGCCTCATTTTCCTAAAAATCCATTTTCATCATCCCCCTTAAAAAAATATCAGTTTTTGCCATCCCCCTAAACTTTTGAAACCACATCCCAGCAAGTCCCAAATTCCCAAATAACCAATTCTGGAAAATCCCCAAACACCCTTCCCACATAAATTTAACAAAAATCCCCCAATCCTTAAAGAGACCAAACCCCGCTCAAAATGATGCAAATCAAACAAAAAAAAAATTCCCGCGTGGTTGCCGTTCCTGGGCGCAATTTGAGAGAATCTGGGTGGGTTTTTCCCCTTTTCCCGCAGAGTTGGGATCCCGATCCGAGGGTTTGAGCTTCAAGACCATCTGCATGGAGGGGCGGCAGCTGCTGCCGGACGGGACCCCCGCCCGCCACTACGACGTCCACAACCTCTACGGGTGGGCGCAGACCAAGCCCACCTTCGAGTGAGTCCATTTTTATCCCTTCCTTTTTTTCCTTTTTCCGGCCTGAATTGCCCCAAAAATCGACACCTGTTTCCCGTGTTCTCACGGCAAAAAATTTTGCCCTTTTTTTTGCCTGAAATCTTCTGTCTTCTCTCGTTTTTTTTCTTGCTGTTTGAAGCCCTTCAGGTCTTTGAGTCCATCCAATGTGAATAATTTCACTGATTTCACCCCAAAATGTCCCAAACACTCCCCTGTCCCTTGCAAGGGTGTTTCCTGACACTTGGATTCATTAATCAGAAGAAATTAGTTAATAAAAATAAATTAGCTAATTGGAAGGAATTAATCAATCAATCAAAAGCAATTAATAAATTAAAAGGAATTGATCAATTACAAACAGTTTATCAGTTGAAGGGGATTAATCAATTGAAGGCAATTAATCAGTTAAAAGGGATTAATAAATTACAAGCAGTTTATTAGTGGAAGGGGATTAATCAATTGAAGGCAATGAATCAATGAAAAGTAATTAATCACTGTTAGTCTGTTGAAGGGAGTTAATAAATGAAAAGCAATAAATCAAATAAAAGGAATTAATCACAAAGAGTTAATCAGTTAAAGAGGATTAATCAATCAAAGGCAATTAATCAATTAAAAGAAATTAATCACAAGCAGTTAATCAGTTGAAGGGGATTAATCAATCAAAAGCAATTCATCAATTTAAAGGAATGGATCAATTACAAGCAGTTTCTCAGTTGTAGTGGATTAATCAGTCAAAGCAATTAATCAATTAAAAGGAATCAATCACAGTTAATCAGTTGAAGGGGATTAATCAACCAAAAGTAATTAATCAATTAAGAGGAATTAATCACAAGCAGTTATTTCGCTAAAGGGGATTAATTAATTAAAGGCAATAAATCAATTAGAAGTAATTAATTACAAGCAGTGAGCTAGTTAAAAGGGGATTAATCAATTAAAGGCAATTAATCAATTAAAAGAAGTTAATCACAAGCAGTAAATTCACAAGTGATTGGGAATCTAAAGGGCTCTTCACAATTCCCAAAAATTGGTGTTTCTGCCTGTTTCCATGAAAATTCGGATTTTTTATTGATCTTTCTCCATCAAGGGTCAGAACAGAAATAGGGATTTTTTAAACCCCAGCCCAAATCCAGCTGTTTCAAGAGGAAAACCGTTAAATTCAACAAAATGGGTCCAGAAGGGGAATTGGGAAAATGGAAATGGAAGTAGAGTTGGGAAGTGGAGTTGGGAAATGGAAGTGGAGTTGGGAAGTGGAGTGGTGAAATGGAAATGGAAATGGAAAAGGAATCAGAAATGAAAATGGAGTTGGGAAATGGAAATGGAAATGGAAACAGAAATGGAGTTGGGAAATGGAAATAGAAATGGAAATGGAAATGGAATTGGGAAGTGGAGTGGTGAAATGGAAACGGAAATAGAAATGGAAATGGAAAAGGAAACGGAAATGAAAATGGAGTTGGGAAATGGAAATAGAAACAGAAATAGGAATGGAAATAGAAATGGAAATTCATAAGGAAGTTGAAATGGAAAAGGAAATCGAAATGGAGTTGGGAAATGGAGTTGGGAAGTGGAGTTGGGAAATGGAAATGGAAACGGAAATTTCCACTCCAACGCAAAAACATCAACTTTAATACGATCAGTTTTAGAGAAATCCGAGCCGGTGGTTACTTAATACATAAATACATATTAAAACCAAATAGAAATCCGTTTTCCCTCCCTCCCTGAACTCCCAAATTCCCGAATTTCCCCCCAGCATCCTGCGGAACATCACGCGGGAGCGCGGGATCGTCGTCACGCGCTCGACCTTCCCCAGCAGCGGGAAGTGGGCGGGGCACTGGCTGGGGGACAACACGGCCGCCTGGAACCAACTGGACAAGTCCATCATCGGTCAGCGCTGGAAATCGCCTTTTTCCACCCAAAATCCTGCATTTCTTGGTTTCCTCCCGAATAGTTGTATTTTTGAGCCAAAATTCCACAATTCTTGGTTTCCCAAGTAATAATCACATTTTTGAGCCAAAATTCCATCATTCTTCTTAGGCTCCCCCACAATATTCATGTTTTTGAGCCAAAATTCCATATTTCTTCTGGTTTTCCTACATAATAATCTTATTTTTGAGCAAAAATTCAATAATTCTTCTTGACTTCCTTATAATCACATTATTTTAGTCAAAATTCTGTATTTCTTCTTGGTTTCCTACACAATAATAATATTTTTGAGCCAAGATTCAATATTTCTTCTGAGTTTCCTACATCATCATCATCATCATTATTATTCTCATCATTCTCACCCTAATAATTATTCTTATTCTTATTGCCTTCCTTCCTAATAATCACATTTTTGGAGCCAAAATTCCATAATTCTTCTTGCTTTCCTCCATAATAATAACATTTTTTGAGCCAAAGTTCCAAGTTCTTTCTTGATTTCCTTCTTAATAATCACATTTTTGAGCCAAAATTCCATAATTCTTCTTGCTTTCCTCCATAATAATAACATTTTTTGAGCCAAAGTTCCAAGTTCTTTCTTGATTTCCTTCTTAATAATCACATTTTTGAGCCAAAATTCCGTATTTCTTCTTGGTTTCCTCTGTAATCACATTTCTTTGAACCAGAATTCCGTATTTCTCCATTTCCCCCTCCAATAATCCCATTTTTTGAGCAGAAATTCCGTGTTCCTTCTTGTTTTCCTCCCTAATAATCGCATTTCTGAGCCAAAATTCCACAATCCTTCTTGATTTCCTTCCGATTATACCATTTTTTGACTCCAAAATGAACCAAAATCACTTGAGCCATGAGAATTTTTGTCCAGTTTCTTCTTGGTTGGGTTGTTGACCGATTCCAGCAATTCCCAAACTGACTTGGTTTTCCCCGGCAGGAATGATGGAGTTCAGCCTCTTCGGGATCTCCTACGTAAGTTCTCCATTCATTCCTGACATTCCAGTTCTCCTGATCAACAAAAACACGGATTTTGGGCACGGCCTGTTGGGGTTTTGTTCCGTTTCCAGACCGGGGCCGATATTTGTGGGTTTTTCGGGGATTCCACGTACGAACTCTGCGCCCGCTGGATGGAGCTCGGAGCCTTCTACCCCTATTCCCGCAACCACAACGGGAAAGGGTCCAAGGTGGGCAAATTCCGCCTTGATTTCAGTCAAAATGGCTATTTCCCCATTTTCCCCCTGTATTTCCCATATTTTCCCCATATTTCCCCTTATTTTCTTCATATTTTCCATATTTCCCCATATTTCCCCCATATTTCCAATATTTTCCCTGTATTTCCCATATTTCCCCCATATGGCCTATATTTTCCCCATACGTCCCCTTATTTTCCTTGTATTTTCCATATTTTCCCCATATTTGCAATATTTTCCCCATGTTTCCCCATATTTTCCTCATATTTCCCATATTTTCCCCATATCCCACATATTTCCAATATTTTCCCCTTATTTCCCATAGTTCCCCACATGTCCCTTATTTCCCTCTTATTTCCCATATATTCCTCATATTTCCCCCATATTTACCTTTTTCCAATATTTCCCGTGTTTTCCTCACATTATCATATTTTTCTCATATTTTCCCTATATTTTCCATATTTTTCCTATACTTCCCCATATTTCCTGTATTTTCCCCATATTTTCCCACCTTTCCTGTATTTTCCCCATATTTCCCATATATTTCCCATATTTTCCCCATATTTCCCATATTTTCCTCATTTTCCTAATATTTACCATAATTTCCCCATCTTTCATATATTTTCACTGTATTTCCCATGTGTTTTCCATATTTCCCATATTTTCCCATATTTCCTGCATTCCCCCGTTTTTTCCTCTATTTTCTCCCATTTTTCCAACATTTTCCCCATATTTTTTCCCTCCTATTATTTACAATTTTATTAATTTTTTACTTTATTAGTCTCCATATTTCCTGCATTTCCCCCCATTTTTTACCACATTTTCTCCCATTTTTCCTACATTTTCCCCATATTTTTTCCCTCCTATTATTTACAATTTTATTAATTTTTTACTTTATTAGTCTCCATATTTCCTGCATTTCCCCCCATTTTTTACCACATTGTCTCCCATTTTCCAACATTTCCCCCGTATTTTTTTCACTCCTTATTTATAATTTTTTTAAACTTTTTTTATTATTCTCCTTATTTCCTGTATTTCCCCCCATATTTCCTACAGTGTATTATTTTTTTAACTACTTTATTATTCCCCATATTTCCAACATTTTTTCCTATTCCGTAAATTATTTCCTGTTTATTATTTTATTATTCATCACTTGATTAATTATTCCTTATATTTCCTACCTTTCCCACGTGTTGCCTACATTTTTAATTTCATAATTTATATTGCATTTATTATTCCCCATAATTTCTATTTTCCCTCCATATTTCATTCATTTCCCCCATAGTTCCTACATTTCGTAATTTATTATTTTATTATTTATTACCAATTATTTCCCATATTTCCTTAATTTCCATCCATATTTCCAATATTTTTTCCAATATTTCCTATATGAATTTCCTTATGAATATATCAATTTATGGGTAAAAATTACGTGAATTTATGGATGAAAATTATATGAATTTGCGGGTGAAAATGATATTAATTTATTGGTGAATATATCAATTTATGGGTGAAAATTATGTTAATTTATGGGTGAAAATTGTGGGAATCTATGGATGCAAATTATCTGAATTTAGGGGTGAAATTGATATGAATTTATTGTTGAATATCCTTATGGATGAAAATTCTATGAATTTATGGGTGAAAATTACATTAATTTTTCAGAGAAGATATGAATTTATGAGTAGAAATGCTGTGAATTTACATGTGAAAATTGTGGGAATTTGGGGATGAAAATTATCTGTATTTGTTGGTGAATATATGAATTTATGCGTGAAAATTTGCTGAGTTTATGGGTGAAAAAGGTGGGAAATCATGGATAAAAATGATCCCAATTGATGGGTGAGAATGATAACAATTTATCCTTGAATATATTCATTTATGGGTGAAAATATTATAAATTTACATGAGAAAATTGTGGGATTTTTTGGGTGAAAATTATATGAATTTATTGTTGAATATATTTATGGGTGAAAATGTCATGAATGCATGTATTAAAATTTAATGATTTTATGGCTGACGATTTAATTAATATTTGGGTGAAAATTTTGTAAATTTATGGATGAAAATTATCTGAATTTATTGCTGAATGTATTTATGGGTGAAAATTTTATTAAATTCTCACTGAATATATTGATTTATGGGTGCAATTTACATAAATTTAGGGGTAAAGATTGTGGGAATTTATGGATGAAAATAATTTGAATTTATGGGTGAAAATTATATGAATTTATTGTTAAATGTATTTATGGGTGAATACTATACGAATTTAGGGGTGTAAATATTTTTAATGGGTTATGGAATATCTTTATGGGTGAAAATTTTATGAACTTATTTGTGAAATTTGTAAGAATTTGTAAGTGAAAATTTTCAGAATTTATGGGTGAAAATTTTATAAATTTATGGATGAAAATAATCTGAAATTATGGGTGAAAGTTATGTGAATTTATTGCTGAATGCATGTAAAGGCAAGAATTTAATTAATTTATGGCTGAAAATTTCATGAATTTATGGCTGAAAATTTTATGAATTTTCCAGTGAATACATGAATTTCTGGGTGAAAATTTTATGAATTTCTCGGTAAATATATTAATTTATGGCTGAATTTTTTATGAGTTTATGGCAGAAAATTTTATGAATTAACAGTGAATACATGAATTTATGGGTGAAAATGTTATGAATTTGTCAGTGAATACATTAATTTATGGCTGAAAATTTTACGAATTTATGGGTGAAAATTTAATTCGTTTGTGGGTGACAATTTAAAAAAACCACAGCAACAAAACCCCACCAACCCTCACCTTTCCTCCATCCCCATCCAACCCCGTCGGATCCCCAAAATTGCCATTTTTCGCCCCGTGGCCCAAAATCGCGTTTTTTCACCCTGAGAGCCAAAATCGTCGTTTTTCGCCCCGTTCAGCGCCAGGACCCCGTGGCCTGGAATTCCACGTTTGAGGGGCTCTCCCGGGATGTGCTGAGGATCCGGTACCGGCTCCTGCCCTACCTGTACTCGCTGATGTTCGAGGCCCACGCCCACGGCAGCACCGTCGTGCGGCCCCTCCTGCACGAGTGAGTTTGCCCGAAATCGCCCTTTTTCGCCCCAAACCCACGGGGTGCCCGAATCCTCTAAAAAACGGCTTCCTGCTGTGGGAGCACTTCAAAAACGTTGATTTATGTAAGTTTTCTTTTTTAATTTTAAAGATTTTTTTTTTCAGGTATAAATATATGTAAAATATAAATATGAATGTGTGCATACGTGTTTGTGATTGGAAAATATTTAAGTGTTAGTAATGTATAAAATACAAAATGCTAACAAAAATAAAATATATAAAATAGAAATATAAACATAAAATATAAATATACATATAGT
>WBMZ01001418.1:0-66196 GCA_013400975.1 Atrichornis clamosus
TGCAGCCGCCGGCAGCGAGGCGACAGCCGAGGCCGGGGGCGGCGGCGCCCGCAGCCCGCCCGCCACCACCACCATGCCCTTTGACTTCAGGAGGTGAGTGGCGCTGAGTCGCGACAGCGCCCGCCCTCCCCGCGGGCACCGGCCGCGACCGCCCCGCGCCGCTGCCCGCCCGCCGCGGGGATGCGTGGGTGGAGGGATGGATGGATGGAGGGATGGGTGGATGGATGAATGGAGGGATGGATGGATGGATGGATGGATGGGTGGATGGGTGGATGGATGAGGCGTGGGCAGGGAAGGCCCGTGGGAACGGGGAGGCTGTGCCCAGCCGGCGGTTCTTGCTCCAGAATGCGGTTCCATGAAGCCGAAGGGGGTGCGTGGGGTTTGGGGCTCCCCATGGGGCAGCATGGGGAGAGCGGCAGGACCTCGGGGGTGGTGGGTGCGGGTGTTGGGGTGGAGGTGCTGGGCTCCTGCTGCTCCCGCAGGTGCCTGGGGTGCCACGGCAGATTGAGGGGGTCGCTTCTTATGGTGGGGCTCCCGCAGCATCTGTAGAAGGTTATGGTGGGTGTCACTCTGGTGAGGTTCACATGATGACTTAAGGGCGTCACTCCTTACAGTGGGGCTCCCACGGCAGCTTTAGGGGGCACCTCTTACGGTGGGGCTCCCACAGCAGCTTCAGGGCATCACTCCTTCGGTGAGGCGTCGTGTGCAGAAGTCCTGCCACGTGTGCCATGGCTGGGAGCCAACATCGGGGTCTCCATCTTTGGTTTGGTCATTTTGAGCAGGTGAGAGTTGTAGGATTTGGCCTTTCTGTGGGGCTCCTGCATCCCCCGGGCCACAGCAGGCAGTGTCAGATACCGAAGCAGAAGTGAGAAAGACCCCTCTGACTTAGTGGAGCTGAAATAACAACTGTGGGTTCATCTGCTCTTTGAGCTGTTCTTGAACTAGCGATTTGCACCTTTCCAAGTTCAGAGATGCCACGGGGAATGTGCACAGATGAGTTTTCTCATATAGATTTTACTCTAGCATTAATGTTACAATAAAAGATACATGCACTTTTGGGAATATACACTTGTTGCCTACAGCCCTTTCCACGCAGGACCATCATGACCGTGTGCACCCCGTTGAGGTGGGAAGTGGTGATAGTGCAGTTTTTTAGTTCTCCCAAACAAAAGTTGTGCGTTATAATTTGTAATTCTTAACCAGGCCTCTCATTTATACAGGCTAACAGGATCTTGTGTGATCCATGGGGCACTGTTGAACATGGAGGCAGTTGCTTCTGAATGAAAACTTGCTGAAGCTGGAAACAGCATCTGCTGGATCATGTGGGATCCGGGGCCCAGAGCCTCGTTTCTGCTTTTGTATAAAATTTGATAGAAAGTTCTTCTCAGCTTTGGAGACATTCTGCCAGCTGCGAATCCTATTGCCATCTATTTTCAGACTTGTAAAATACATGAACAGTGAGGGATCCTGGGCCGTGGCTATCACTTTGTAATAGCAGATAAAGAAAATGTTCTTTTTGGTGTCTTTGAAAATGTAATTTTTGTTGGGTCTCAGAATGTGCATGTGGAAACACTGGCTCACCAAGAGCGTAATCATCTTAAGAGACAGCACTAGTGCTTCACTTTGGACTGGAACAAAGGCATTCAGTAAAAGCTGAATTGCAGGGTTTGCGTTAATGAGTTACAAAAATGGAGACATCAGTTCAGATCTGCATTTTAAAGATTCACAGTTGCAAATAACTTCTTTGTCATTCAGATGGGAGGATTAGAAATAGACACTTCAAAGCTCTTTCTCAAGTAACGTAAGCTCACTGAAGTTCAGCTTTTCTGCAAAGATGAATTTTTCAAAGGCTGCCGTTGATAACAGGAATTTTATATTTAAAGTGCAGTGAAACTACTGTCATGTGCAACAAACCGCTTTCCTGTTTTAGAAGCACGAGCAGAGTTCAGGACCAAAATGTTTGCAAAGGTTAGAGCCCTTTTTAGCTGCTGTGGGTTTTGTTCATAGTGCAGGCAGTGGAACAAAAATCTGCTGAGGCTGGAAAATTTTACTGTTGTAGGTAAAGTGTGATGCAGAGGTTAAAAAAAAAATGTACAAGTACTTCCTGACAACTCTAGCACATGTGGTACAAGGGTCTTAGAGAAATAAGGTTACCACCTTGAGTAAGTTTCTGAATGAAGAGATGCTGTTTTACACCGTGAGAAATGCAAGGTTTTTCTCTCAGAGATTTCAGCTGGATGTTCTCTTCAGCAGGTGCAGTTTGGCCACCCTGTCTTTTATATGCTTGTGTATGATTAGAGGTTTGGATTGCTCAGAAACTTTTAAAAGTGCCTGTACATATCTTCTAGAGCCCAAAATTCAGAGGTTCCAAGCGGAAAGCTGGAGGCCCCGGATTTGACACATCTGTGTTGTTACTGCATCTGAAGGAACTCTGTCCTTAGCTGCTCTGCCAGGGCATTTGGGAAGGCAAGGTCTGGGTGTTGTTATATTTTCCCCTCACTTAGAGCTTTTATTGTTCATATTTTGCAGTGGCAGGATATTGACAGCTGACATCAGGTGGAGCCAGGGGCACAGTAGACCAGCTGGAAGTTTAGGTTTGAGCTCTGTTCCCACACAAAGTGGCTTTAGGAGCAGTAAGTGGCCAGAGCCTCACCTGGAGATGAGAGAGACACAGACTAAAAGTATGAAAACAAGTCCATGACCAAAAATGTCCCTAATTTTCACCAGCTAAAAGTCAAAGAAATAATTAACTTCCACGGAACTAAATCTCTTTCCTTTGTCTTGGACTTAGCCAGACTGCAGAACCCAAAGTGCTTAAAAATCTTTCTTGGAAGTTGTGTCCATCAGTGAGAGCCTGAGCTGTGCTGGTTCGTGTCACACACGGAGGTAGCTTGTTTTGTTACTTGTACTTTTTTGTTCTATTTTTTTTTCTGTAAGACTTCTGTTGCCTTGGCTTATTAGTGGTTCCTTTTGCTAATACGCAATTAAATTAATTAATAAATAAAACATTATTTTCACAGTAATTTCATATGAATAATAATTATTCTGTCCCAAGTATCTTTAGGGTTTTAATAATACTTAGTATTTACCTAATGCTTTTCATTTTTCAAAGCATTTCATTCACACTAATCCCTCCAGTCCTGCTGTGATGTTGGTACAGAACCAAGTTTTCAGCTTCCAGATTGGAGCCTTCAGTACAGGTCTGTTCAGTGCATGTCACAAGACACCAGCCCTCCTACAGAACTGCTAAATCAGTTTGTATTTCTGGAAGGCCTGGTTCTTTGCTATTTTTTAACACCCATTTGGCTGAAAGAGAGAGACAGATTTTTCCTTGTTGCCCGTCTCCTGATTTTTAGAACTTGTGTCAGCAAAGCAGCTTGGTGTGTGTTTGATTGGGGATTTTGAGTTCTCTCACTGGAGCTGAAAGGGTATTTTCCCTTCAAGCCTTTAAGAGCCAGTGTCACCTGCACACTTGAAGCGTCTGAGGATGGTTAAAATCATAATTAGATTAAACTCTTAAGCCTGGGTCATCTTGAGTGGTGATGGTGGGCCAGCCAGAAGGGTTCTCACGTGTGTGATCCACTTAGCAGGAGGCTGAGCTGGTGCTGGGACTTCAGGTGTTGAGAATTACACACGTAGAAATAAGAATTACAGATGTAGAAGTGAAGTGGCTCCTTTGCAGTGGAGGTGGACGTGGGGGAGAGAAGCTTTGCTGTGAGTTTTCTTGGCTCTGGTGGCTTTTCTCTGCACCTGCCTATTTGCATGAAAGTTACTGATGGGTTTGTAAGATACTGAAACTTCTGAACTGTTTTGGTAACTTCAGTTGGTTAAACTGAGAAAAGCTAAAATAGACCACTCTGAAATCAAGTTTTTGTTCTAATTCGGTGTAATTCACACTTGTGCCCTGGCCATGTGTTTGGCATAGAGTGGCAAATATCTGTGAATCCTTATTTTGATAGGTGACTGAGAAATTCAGACTTTATTTCCCACAATTAATCATTGTGATGTTTTCATTGGTGGTTTTTTTTTTATTGTTGCTTGTTTGGTTTTGGGGTTTGGTTGTTTTTTTATGAGAGTGTGATAACATGTATGAAGTAACTGTGTGCTATACCCGGATTTTGGAGGTCTTGGGAAGGGAGCCAGGCTTAGAAAGGATTGAGATTTAAATGCTGATCTAGAGTGGAAGGCAAAAACTCTTATTCCATCTGCAAAGTACAGTGGGCCCCCACTGTCAGCTGTTCTTAGGCTCATCTGTGATAAATGATATTTTAATGTGGGTGTTCTGATTCAGATCTGTGGATCATTTTTATTGTTTTGGGACGCAGGCAGGTCTTCGCTTTAGTTCCTGAAGGTTTTCTTAAAATCAAATTGTTCAGTCTTAACTGAGGCTGACACACTTCCAACCTTTCTGCTCTTGGGAGAGGGGGAGTGTGTTTGGTTTTAAATTAGACCTGAGAGTTGTGATGGGGAATAGGCAAACTGATGCTCAGACCTGGCACAGTTGGGAACTCAATTCCTGACCACATTAATGAGCACAAATTTTAGGTGATTTTGAGTCTATGGAGAAAAATCTTTTCCAACCTTAGCAACCCCTTGGACAGCTTCTCATTCACTTGTGAGCTTAAGGAAAATAACTTGATTTTAGCCTTCAGGAAGAAGGGAATAAGGCTGTCTTTCATGATCCCCCATTTTCCTTTCGGCAGGTTTGGGAGGGTCACGACTGAAAATCTTTCTCTCCCCCTTTAACTCGCCTGGGAGTTGTTTGCCCTGTGTTTGAACATTTGCCAGTTGTTAGGCAGAAATGGTGGCTACTTGACATATGGAATGTCAGCTGTCAGTGGAAATGTGGATGTTTGCTCGGGAATTCTCAGTGTGGAGCAGCGCCGCGGTTCCCGTCGCATCCTGGTGCTCCCTGCACCTGCTGGCTCTGTCCCAGCACCAACACACCCTCCTTCCTTTGGCTGAATTACGTGCTGAACTTTAGAGGAGAGGCACCCTGAGCTCGTTTGTGAGCAGGGACACGGTGATAGCAGCAGGTAGGTGTGTTCTTGGCTGGAACAGAGCAGGGAGGAGGAGAGAGAACAAAAACCAGCTCAGGGTGGCTGGTGTGGCATCCCCTGAGCTGCTGGGTTGTGCTGCTGCTTTGAGCACAGCAGTGGCACCTCAGAAAGGTTTGTGTGTGCCCCGTCCTGAGCTGTGCACGCTCACTCACTGTCACAGCCAAAGATGTTGCTGCTTGTACCATGGTTTTGTTCAAAATATTAATTCCTGTGTGTGGTTGAGCTGGTAGCTCATTATTTATCGTTATAAATTCACGTCTACATGTATAACGAAGGGACTGTAGCACAGCTCTGTGTTGGGTAGGTACAGATTCACAGAAATACAGAACCACAAAATAGTCTGAGTTGGAAGGGACCCACAAGGATCATTGAGTCCAGCTCAGGAGTGAATGGCCCGTACAAGGATCAAACCCACAACTTTGGTGTTTTTAGCAGCGTGCTCTGGCCAGCTGAGCTCATCTCAGTCGTGGCCTCTCTACGCTTCCCAGGGCCAGGTGCATTTTCTCTCTGTCTACTGAAACAATAGCTGAGTTTTTCAGGGAGCCTGCTCACTGCAAGTGCATTTTCGTCCCCACCTGCAGCCACGTCTGGCGAGCTCGTTCCAGTTCACATTGTGCAATGCCACTGGTAAACAACCCTTCCAAGTGGTATTGCTGCCACCTTACGTAATTCCCAACGTGGGTTTGGGTGCCAGGCCGTGCCATGACTAACTTTGTTTCAACAATAGCCCTTTGAGGGCACCTGAGAAATTATTCTGCAGTCACAGCAGTCAGATGGGCAAGCAGGGCTGTACAGACAGAGTCTATTGATGTTTGTGCCACAAATAACTGATTATACGTAGTGTGGATATACGTAAATATTTCTTCCTAAGTCTCCCTAATGCGTTGTTTCTCTCAAAATATCATTGGAGTAAAGATTTTTTTTTTTCCTGAGTCAGTATGGAAATATTAAGGTCTGGCTTTGTAGGAAAGTTTTGTATTGTTCCTTGTGAACTTTAACTGTCCTCCTTTGTTCAGTCCTTGATGACACAGATGCTTCCTTCATGCCATCATAGTTCGTTGCTGTGAAAATGACTGAATCACCCTGTAAACAGAGCTGAAGCAATGCCACCAGCGTGGACTGGGAAGCTGTGGACGTTGTTTAGCTTGTGTTTTGAAGTGTGCTTTTGTATTTTTTAGGCCAAAAAAAAATATTTACCGTTCAAATGGTGGAGGTGGTGAGAAAAGAATCGTCTCGCAATGAGCGAAGGGGTAGTGAAATCATCTGGTTTTTTTGTCTTCTGTCCAAGCACAAGCCCTGAAGTGTTGTCTAGGTATTCCTGTACAGAGCCAGCTGCTCTCGAAATGGAAAATTTGGTCTGCCAAAAAATTCACCACAGGCTGCAACATCTTCCTTATACTGAAACGTCTGAGTATTTCAGTAGTAAATCTTCCTTATACTGAAAAGCGTGAGTATTTCAGTAGTAATCATGGCACACACACCAGATACAATTAGTTGGCCAGTGCAATTCACTGTTTGAATTTTGTGTGTTTGGATGTTTGCTTTTCTGTTTGCTTGGGTTTTTTTGAGGATGTTTCCAAATGAGTTGTATTTAGTTGAATTCAGAGAAGCCAGAAAGATTGGCATGTAATAGAAGAGCCTTCAAAAATCTGTGTTCATGTTTGCAGGCCTGTATGAAATGCTGACAGGATTTCAGGAGGTGCTGGCTCCTTAGTGTTTATTTAGCAATCATATCCTGAGGCAATTTGGCTTCCAAATTGTCCATCTCCACAGACCACTGTGTGCCCCCTAAAACACCAGTGCAGCCAGTAATGTAAATGTGACTTTGTTTTCTGATCAAGGTGAAGTCTTGAAGCCTTGCTTGGATTCTGTGTCACTCTAAATCAAACGTGACCCTACTGAAACCTAAATCTGGCATTATAACAGGTTATACCTCTTGGGTCTGTATCAGTTATGTTTTTTTAATGGGATTGCATTCGTACAGGTATTTCTTGGAAATTGTGTCAAAGCAGCAACTTGACTTGGAAGCCAGATGATGCAGGAGAGTTGTACCTGCTTGTAGATAATACACTTACATGGAAATGAAAAATAGAACTGAGTTGTAGAAGCTTGTACAGAAATTCTTGTCTCCTTAGATTGGAATTTAAATAGGAGAACCTGAGCTGGTCACTGCAGAGTTGTTGATATTCTGAAAAAGTACAGTATAGTTGAATCCCATGTGTTGTGTAGGAGTTTCCCTTACTGATACGGAGAAACCTCTGTGTTGTGCAGCAGCTGTGGATTGACCTGTGTGCTTTTGAGGGAAGCCTTATGAATATGGAGTTGTTTTCTTCACAACCCCTCTCTCACCTTTTTCTCAATGCCCCAGATGTTCTATTTCTTCGTGCTCTTTTGTACCAACCTCTGATTTTTGTGCTGAGCAAGCGCAGCTGGGACTTAAACCAGAAAGCAGCTTCCACAAACAAAATCTGCACATTCCTGATGCTGAAATAGTCTCACCAGCTCCTGTTTCAAGGTGTTCAGCAGCAGAGCCTTCCTTAATGTTCTGTGATTCCTAGAAGCCGTGGGTACAACTCTTTTTTTTTCCCATAGCTCTGCTCTGGTTGTGCTCTGAGTTGTGGGAAGGTAAATTCTTGGAAATTCACAGTCCAGCTTGGAATTTTGTTCAGTGTCTGCTGGAGATCAGGACTTTTTGTGGGAAGGGAGTGTGGCAGGAGAGAGAGAGAACCCTGAGCTGGCAGGTCTCCCATTGGGAAAGGGGGAGATGTTCAGGACTAAGGGGATCACGAAGGGTGGAAGTGCTGGGATGTGCTGGAGGCTGCAAGAACAAAAATCTCTGAGTTGAAGGCTCTGGGCCAGGAAGGGTTACAGTCAACTTATGACATTCAAGTATCTGAATAATTTGCTTATTTTGGGGAGCAGCCATATATGTTTAATGCTCTTCCCCATTCTGACCTCCAGAATGTCCTCCCACTCAGGAGTACAATGGCTCTTACAGTCCAGCAAAGGGCTGGATCCCTTTAAATACCAGTACCCTTACTTGAACATTTTTTCTTCATGACATTTTTCTCCTGTTTTGATGAAGCAGAGTATAATTTGCCCACTTTATTAAAAATACATTTCTCTTCTATCCTTCATTTTGACACCTGCTTCACTGCCTAAAAGGAAATAAAATGCTTGCTGGCAAGACTCCACCTTTGAGTATTTGAAATTATACTTTCCTTCTCCTCCTAATTGCCTTTGGAGTATGTTTGAGCCTAACATTTTATTTTGAAGGACAAAAAAAAGTGATGTACTGCTTCCTGTCCTCCATTCTTCAGTGTCACCTAAATTTGCACTTTTTGTATTTCAGCAATACAATTGCTCTGTGTATTCTTGGGCAGCTGAGAGAATAAGTTTGAGATGCACTGAGAGAATAAAAGCAGAAAATTTTTGGAACATGGTTGACAAAAAGGTGTTGTGCAAGACAGCACAATGAAGCAGCAGAGGCTGGCAGAAGGGAGGAAACAGGAGAATGGCTCCTTGGAAAGGGATCAATCTAAGTGGGAGCAGAATGTATGAATTCTTGTGCCTTTTTCCAGCAGCTGTTGTGGGGGTTCATGGTGTTTTGTGGTAGAAATAAATGGGTTTTTCTGTGCCTGTGCAGATCCTGTACCTGCTAAGCAACCAGCAGGCCTGGTGACATAATGCTGCAGAGCCCGATGCCTCCAAGGTTTTCCCAGCCCCTTTCCCTAAATGTCCACTTGCCCAAAGGCTGGATTATATAATTAATGGCAGTCCTCCTGGCCTAACCTTGTTTTCTTGTTCTCAGTACTCCTCCTTGTTTCAGAAACTTCCTCTGTTGGTTTCATTATGTTCTTGGAACTAGAATTAAGAGGGAGGAGCTGGCTGGCAAGGAAACCGATTCCTACATTTCACTCCTGGGTTTAAAAGTGTGGAGAGTCAGCAGGTCAAAAAAAAAAAAATACTGTTTGCTTTGAGAACTGGTGCTATGTTGTGAGTGAGAAGTCAGACAGAAATTGAAAATTGCAGTCTTCACCTGCTTGCAGTCCAGATAAACTGGTTTAAAACTCCATCAGCCCCTCCACCTCTGTCTGGTCCTTCCCATATCAGAGCTTGCTCAAAGTCATCCAGGATTAAACAGTTTCTGATGCGATTCTGAAGCTCTGAGGGTTTGTCTGTTCAGGCTGAGGCTGTGCAGTATGTGTGTCCCTATGCCATTGTGTGTAAATGAGGACTAGCTGATTACTTCACGGTGTGTGTGCTATCTGCTGTTACGCAGGTGGTAATCTTATAAAATGTGTTAATAACTGCCTGCTATTTACAAGTATCGGCCTATTAGTCTGGCTTTGAATCTGTGTTTGCATCTCCAGTTCACGTCCAGGGCCAAGCTTTGGTGTTTGGGTATTCAGTGTTTATTTTCTGTGTGAAACTGAGATTAACAGGATCACTTATCTGACTTTCCACACGCTTCAAAGTTTGTGTCCCAATACACAAACCCATCAGGATTGTTCACAGAAATGCTCTCCAGGCATAGCCCTGGTGCTGGACCAAGCTCAGCTCTTGCAGAGCACATCCAGTTTGTTTTCCTAAACCCACCTTCCTGCTGCTTTCCTTGTACAGACCTTCAAAGAATCTTAGGGTCACAGAATGTTCTGAGCTGGAAGGGACCCACAGGGATCATTGATCCAACTCCTGGCCCTGCACAGACATCCCAACAATCCCACCCTGTGCCTGGGAGCATTGACCAAAGGCTCCTGGAGCTCGGGCAGGGTTGGGAATGTGCCCATTCCCTGGGGAGCCTGTTCAGTGCCCACCACCCTCTGGAGGAAGAACCTTTCCCTGATATCCCACCTAACCCTCCCCGATAAAGCTCCAGCCCTTCCTGCAGGTGGAAGTTGGAGCTTTGCTCAGTAATGCTTCACATATTTGCAGTTTTTAGGTTTCCACATGCTTGAGGAAAGGCAGGCAGATGTTACCAGGTGCTGCTCTGCAAAATGAACGGGCTGAAGAAGAAAGATTTAATTGAGTGGAACAGAAATTACACAGTGAGTCAGCTTGGGAGCAGAACAGATTCAGGTCTGTTGGCTCCCACTGCTCATCCCAGCCACGGGATCACAGCCTGGCTCTCCCAGAGCTGTCCTGAGCTGCTCTCTGCACATTATGTTCTCATCTGCCAGCAGACAGGAAACATAGAAATGTCATCTAAACAAAGAATTAACAGAATGAAGGGCTCAAAGTCAGTAGTTCCTATTTTCTGCCCCTGCTGCTGACTTCCTACCATTGTTTTCCCATTCATTTAAACAGATTTCACCTATTTGGTTGGATTGGAAGAAGAGTTACTGCTTTTTATTGCCTGGGCTGGGTTGTAGGAGCTGACTGTTCTTGCAGAGTTGTCAGAACACACACTTGCCTTTGGGTGGGAAGAAAAGCAGCATGAGCTAAAGAAAGTTCAAGGTTTCATTCTGAAATCCTAATATTTCTCAATGAAAATAGAAAAATCAGTGCTTCTACATATGTAGAGTAAGGCATAAGAATAAGGCAGCTCTACTTCTTTGGACTGTTTTACAGTGAATTTACTGTGTGTAGGAATTCTTCTTTCTTTGCTGGGTCTGTGGAACAAAATTGGAGATGTTTGCCCAGCACAGGTACAGCAAGGACCAGAGGCAGTTGGAACTCACTGCTTTTTTAGAGTAAAGTAAGAGAGTCTTTGCTTAAAAAGACATGCTTTTCTTGGTGTTTCCCCAATTAAAGCCCATCCTTTCCTAGTTCAGAGACTTGCTCCAAAGTGCTGGTCAGGCCAGGTCTGACTCTGTTTCCTCTCAAGCTCCTGGGTAGCATAATCCAGCCCAGGGCATTGCTGAGCAGTCTGTGTCCCCTGCCCAGCTCTTTCCTCTCCCCTCTCCCAGGGCAGTCTGGTGATGTCCAACCCCTCTCAGGGCCACAAGGTAGAGAGGAGTTGTGTCCAGCTTGTGCCTTATTGTTGTCCCAGATCCCAGCTGTTCTCCAGGGCCACCTTCAGTGTTTTATTTCAGATATTCTGTTCTTAGGCACATGGAATGGGGTAACTGATCTTTCAGGCCATCTCTGCATACCCCAGGAGTCAGCCTAGTGTTGGACTGCTGAATTAAATCAATTTAACAACTAAACAGCTTAATCCTTTTGTCTCTGGTCCTGGGCACAGTAGTTCTAGGTATGGTTTAAACAACTGTGAGCAGTAAAAATCCTCCCAACTACTTCAAAGAGATGTCTGGGATTTTATTTTTAAAGTGAATGGTATTTTGTTAATAAAAAGAGCACTGTGTGTGCAAACCTGACTCAGCTGGGCTGTTTGTTCTACCTCTACATTTCCCTCAGCTTGAGCCGTCACACTGAAAGCTAAATTGGCGGCTTTAGATTTATCCATTTTACAGAAGTAACAGCTTTGCTTTTCAAGATCTTACCACGAGTGTCTGATGTGCTTTGTAGGAAGGAACAAAGCCAGAAAAGTGTGTTCTGATAGAAGTACCTGCCTGCTTTGGTGGAGTGAGGCTGGATGTCTAAGCCTGCTGCCTGGTTTTATTTCGAGCTAAATGGCCTCTGAAGAAGTTAAAAGCCACCTGAGTGCCTGTGGCTTGTGCTCCTCAGCTGGTGGGGTTGGGCTCCTACTGCCCAGCAGCTTTGTTGACAGAGCTGGGATGAATTGTCCCAAAGCCATTGTTTGAGAGCAGTGACCCAAGGAAGCAGAGGAACAGTCACTGCCTGTTGAAAAACTTTGAAGCTCTTAGCTAAGTGATGTGCTTTTTGATTTAAAATCTATTCTTTTAGTAACACTGGAGTATTCTCTATGCCTTCCTAGTTTCTCTTAGGTTTTTTTTTTTTTTTTCCACCTTTAAATATATTTTTGTTTTTTTTTTTTTTTTTTTAGCACCTTGTAATATATTTTTGGTTTCTTTTGATCTGTCTCAATTAAAGAAGCACTGTGAGGTAAAGTCCAGGGGCAGCAATTTCACGGGGTGGGTCGGGTTGGAAGGGACCACTGTGGGTCATCTGGTCCCACCTCCCTGCTCCAGCAGGGCCATCCCAGAGCAGTGAGGAGATTCCACTCCCTCTCTGGTGTCAGTTCAGGGCTCGGGCACTTCACCGGGAAGAAGTTGTTCCTCCTGTCCACTGGAATTTCCTGGGATCAGCCCCTGCCCGTTCCCCCTGTGCCATTCCAGGCCCCGGAGCAGATCCTGGCCCATCTCTGCCCCTCCCTGCACACAGGGACACCCAGGGGTGAGGGCCCCTCTCAGCGGGGGCTGCTCTGGGGGCTGCACAGCCCCAGCCCCCTCAGCCTTTCCTGGGCAGGGAGAGGCTCCAGGCCCCTCCTCATCCTCACAGCCTCTGCTGGGCCCCCTCCAGGAGCTCCATGTCTCCATTCTTGCTCTAGTACCTACATCCAGAGAATGTGGTTTGCTTCCTATTTGTGCTGTGGACGCTGGGGAGTGGATGGGGAGTGCCATCCCTGGGTGTTCAGTGGGAGATCACAGACCCCGTCGTGCCGGAGCTGGGGGGAGCCAGGTTTTCTCTTAGGCACTTCTCATTCTTAGGCTTTGGTCAGATGAGCAGAGAAGATGCCTGAGAAGTCAGCAGATGACACAGATAGAAATGCTCCTTGTCACTGAGCAGCATGCCTTTGGTGGGAAGGTTTCTCTAGAAATACCACTGGGGATTAAAGCATGGGCGTTTCCATTTGGCCTTGTCTCCAGCCTGAATATCCTCCTCTGACAGCAGTCACAGCTTCCTTTTGATTCCATGAATTCACATGGAAAATTACCAATATGGCCTGGTTTTTTACCTCCCCTTCTGCCTCTAAGCTACTTTGATTTGGGGAGGGGGAGAGGGAAAGCTGCTGAGGCAGACACGGTGGTTAAACTCCGATCTCCTCTTTGCAGCACCAACCTCTGCTAAAGTTTTCCTGGAGAGAGAAGATGGAGTCCATCTGTGCACAGTCATCTTTGAATGTCAGAGGGACTTAATCCAAGTTGTATTTACCGTGACTGAGTTTCTTTCTATTTCCCACATCCTCCTTAAAAAATGATAAAGCGTTTTATGCAAAGTGTTTCTCAGCTGTGAATGGTATCTCTGCTGAGAGCATTAATAGTAGCAGGTATTGAATGAATCATAGACCATAAACTCTTCTGCTGTCTAAAGATGGATCTTCCAGAGGTGGGAACAGCAGGAATATGAGGAAACAAAGCTGTGTTGTGGCCCATCTGGTGGGAGGCTCTTCAGAGCCATGGTTCCAGCTCGTTTCGTGTGCACCTAAACGTGTTTCCTGAAGTGGGGTTGAGGTTGCTCATTCTCTTCTTGCTTCACACGTGCCTTGGTTTCCTGAATTGCTAATGCAGCTCTTCTGTCATGAAATCAAACTTCAAAATAGACCCAGTTATACAAATCTTGTGGGAAGAGCTGGTTGGCTGTCTCTGCATCAGGTCTGTAGCTCCTGTGGGGAGGCCAAATAAAGGGGATGGAACCAACCATCTCTGCTCTCAGGAATACATTCATACAACAGAAGGGTTCAAGGAGGCAGATAGGAAATGGTAAGAGGAAAAATAGAAGTGGATAGAGTGACAAATCTCAAGGTTATGTCCTTGTCTCCAGGGGAAACTAATCCTTCTCAAAATTAGGGATGATTTGTCTCTTTAAAGGCACTTAAATAGAAATTGTTGGTTGGCTGCATTCACTGATGTCTGCATGAAGTAATTAGAGAGTCTGGTGTAATTCTGAGGGATGTGGCCTAAAAATGAATTTGTTTAGAATGTCTGAATGATAGACGCTCTCCAGGAAAAGACAGTGGATGTTTTCAAAGCTGTTATCAGACAGACCCGCCTCGAAGTGGCTCTTATCTAAAGCTAAACGGATGCTAGCATAGGCTTGACTGTCCAAGGCTGTGTTTAGCACCTGCCTTGCTCTCTTTGTATCTTTCTCAGTGCATGTAGGTTTTTTTTTTGATGTTGTCTTCATCAAAAGCTGTCTGGGATTGTTGTTTTGAAGGACTGTTCCCAGAAATGCACAGTGCAGCAGTTTTTCTATCTACCTGAAGAAGAAAACCATGTAACAAACAAAGTTCTTTATCTTCTTTTGACAAAAAGCATCTTTTTTTTTTTTTCCGTCCACCCCAAGACTCAGTTTCTTAAAACTTAATGTATCTGCATGGGCTGCCTCTGTGTCATTTCTTGAACGTGGCAAGTACAGCCTGTAATGGTAAAAATTCTCTCTTCCATGCTGTAACTGGGTTTACTGGTGAGTATGTAGTGAGTGGACTTTGTAAAGAACAGACAAGCTCTTTGTTTAGTCAGGAATTGATGTGTGTGTGGAGAAATACTGACCTCATGCCTTCCTAGCTTCTTGAGATTTGAGGTCTGCAGCCATGCTGTGATCCCCTTTTCTTTGGTTTGCAATGAGGACTTGACAAGTGGGGAAAACCAGCAGTGGTATTTCACCAGAATTTATCTCCAGTTTGCAGCTCCTTGCTGATAAATGGGGAGGGGCATTTCTAGCACACAAGCAGAAGGGTAAACAAGGTTTGGAAACTGCTTGAACCAGCTCATATTCCCCTGTACAGTGGCAAGGAAACAGTTCTTGGATTAAATAGTCCAAGGAGTGAATTAACCTTTACTGCAGATACCTAAATATTGTGTGAGAAGAGGGATCTCCACAGAAATCTCAGTGGTACAGCCCAAATCCACCTCCCCCTGAAGGGCTGAAGAGAGGGGTTGTTATTTCTCTGCTTCTTTGTGCTGTCATTTAAACTAGAGTTGATCCAGGAAGCCATCTCAGCCTGGGAAGGTGGATTATTCTCTATTTCCTCCCCCTGCCTATGTGTCACAGGTGCTTTGCCTTTCTCTGTTTCAACCTTCAGCCCCCCTTTCTCAGGGAAGTCACGTTTCTTACCGAGAAGGAAGCAATCAGGGATGGCATGTCTATTGACCCTAACCCCCTTCTTTTTCAGAATCCCAGGATGGGTCAGGTTGGACGGGACCACAGTGGGGTCGTGTGGTCCAACCTCTCTTGCTCCAGCAGGGTCATCCCAGAGCACAGCACACAGGATTGTGTCCACACTGCTCTGGAATATCCCCAGGGAGACTCCACGCCCTCTCTGGGACCGTTCAGGCTGTGAGGCTTCACCAGTTGCCTTTTTCTTATCTGGGTTTTCCTCTTTATTCTGGAAACCCTGTGGATATCTCCCACGTGCCTGTTTCCTTCCCTGTGAGAGGCATTCTGGCATCTGATGGATTATGATGGAAGTGCTCCCTGCTCATAATGAAGGAACACTTCCCCATTCTTGTTCCATGCCTGTTGGATCTCCAACATGCAGCCTGTTGGAATACAAACACTGGCTCCACAGTCCTTCAAATGCCTTACTGCAGTAACAACATGGTCTCTGTAGTGTTTTCAAAGTTAACTCTTTCCCTCTGTATTTGATCATTCCCCCTTTGTGCAGTTTAGTCACTTCTGCTGTAGAATTGCCAGCTGTTGGTTAACTTAGAAGTGAAGTTCTGTTTCTGCTGCAGGATGTGTTGTTCCTTCAGGTCACTTCAAGTAAAGTAAATTTTTAGTGAAGCAAATGTGTTCGGCAGCAGCAGGCCGCCTCCTCTTTCAAAGAGATCTCAAAGCTGTTGATGTGTAATAAAATCAAGGTAGTTGTTCACTCTACACTGGAGTCGTTACTGAGAGTGAGTAATGCCACCAGGAGTTAGTGACCTCAGCTGCAAATGTGGTATCTGCTGAAAAATAGATGCCAGTTCTAGAAGCTGGTTAGGGGAGGTGGAGAGTCAGGGTTTGTTTCAACACCCACATTCTTCTGTGTGAATCACAGCCCTGGACCCTTTCTGCTGAGCCGGGATGACAGTGGTGTATTTACACCACCACTGACCTGCTAGAGGTGAAGTCAGACATGATACTGACTGGGTTTTAATTTTTTATTTAATCATCTCTGACATCAAAAATGTAATTTGCTGTAGTGAATGGTCATGTCCTCTAACTTCCAGGATGTGCTGAAGTACCTGCAATACAGCCAGAATGCTTCCAAAAGAAGATTAATGCTTAAATATTTGGTTCTCCTGAGGAAAAACATAATCTGCCTGTAGAACAAAAACATTTTCCCCCTGTCTGTGAACATTAAAGCTAAATTACTGAATCATCTGTGGAGTGGAAAGGGACAAAAATTAGTCTGTTTGCTGCTGACTTGGAGTGCCTGCCTTCTGTTCTGTGACTGAGTGCACATGAAAATGTGTTGCACTTCTGCTTGATTAACTGCAATCCAAAATTCAGTCCAAGAGCTCCAAACTAGTCTTTCCCTGGCCCCTCAGTTAAATCGGTAAAACCAGACCTTGCAGGGGGTCCCGTGGAGCCATCCCACTGCTGCTCACTCCTGGGTTGTGTCTTGGCAGGGACTCCACAAACGACATCAGGAATTCAGGGAGAAGTCAGCCCTGGGTGCCACAGCCAGTGCATCCCTCCTTTCTTTGTGCCGGGGAAGTGTGGGCAAATGCTGGAAACTGAAGGAGGAATTAGTGTTCTTCCTTGTCTGGTGTGATAGAACTCCTTTGGGTATCAGAGTTCCCCTTTGCTACGAGACATTCAAATTTAACCATCACCTTGTTAGTTCTAGTTACAAGTTGTTGGGGTTTTTTTAATTACCTCACTTCTTTGCTTCTTGCTCAGGAAAAGCTTGACAGCACCTTACGGAGATGTTACAAAAGCTCTTTTCAGATTCCAGAGATGTCAGAGAGGATTTTTGTGTTCGGAGGTGTGGAAATCTTCAGTGAAATAATGTATTTATTACTTCATTTCCTGAAGTATTTCGGGTCCAAACTTGAAACTGTTCAAGTGTACATAAGGCCCTGGCAGAAAGCCCTGCCTGTGGCAGCTCCTGCTGAGGGAGTGAGCTCATCCCCTTGTCGGGGCAGGCAGGTGAAGCATCGACTCCAGAAAGAACTGCAGTGTTTGGGTGCACATCCTGTGCTCTCCCTGTCACCCATCCAGCACTGTCAGCCACAGCTCAGGTGAGACCCCACCTGCAGAGCTGCCTCCAGCCCGGACTGGGGCCTTTCAGTGCCTGAAGGAGCTCCAAGAAAGATGGAGAGAGACTTTTGACAAGGGCCTGGAGTGACAGGACAAGGGGGAATGGCTTCAAACTGGCAGATAAGAGGTTTAGATCAGATACTAGGAAGAAATTCTTCCCTGTGGGAGTGGCAAGGCCCTGGCACAGGGTGCCCAGAGAAGCTGTGGCTGCCCCTGGATCCCTGGAAGTGTCCAAGGCCAGGTTGGACGGGGCTTGGAGCAACCTGGGATAGTGGAAGGTGTCCCTGCCCGTGGCAGGGGATGGAACTAGATGATCTTCAAGGTCTCTTCCAACCCAAACCCTTCTATGATTCTATGATATACTTCTGTCTGAAGAAAAAAACAGATTAGCAGCAGCCCCTATTAGTGTAGATACGGTTTTTGAAATCCTCCTAACACTTAGTGGCACTTGAAATCTGCCACCTTTTTGTTTGGCTCCTTTGAGGTCACCACCTGGAATTTCACCTCACTATTTCTGAGAGGACTTTTGCACTCCTGTCCATCAGAGAGCTGGAGTCCTGCCTCAGACCTGGCTTAGCCACACTAAGGTTTATGAACTCCCTGTTTGAACCTAGTTAGGAATGACCCCTGTGCTGCTCTTCTCGATCATGCTGTTTTACCAGTTTGTTGACATTCCCACCAGGAAGGTGAGAAAGTTTTTTTTGTTGTCGTGTCCTTTCAACTATTGGATTGATTAAAAAGTGTTGTAGCATCCCCTCATGTTAGTTATTAATGTTGATTCCTGTGAACCTCTGATGTTGCCAAACAGCCTTTTTTTTATTTCTTTGTTTGCAACCCTGCTCTCCATTGAAAGAAAAGACACTATAGATGTGTCAGGAAATTCCTTTGTTATACTGATGACAGCCTGGTTCTATCTTTAGCCTCATATTCTGGAATTGCAAGGCTCAGCCTTCCCTTTATGAGAACACGTGTGACCTGGAGGAAGAACTTTCCCAGCAGCAAGTTTGTTGTTTCCACTCTGAAACGATGTTAATTGATCAGCTCAGAGATACAACTTCGCCTTACAAGTCTTCCCTTTCTGAGGGCAGGAGGAAAGGTGCCAAAAGCTAAATATAAATAAGATGCAGTGGAAAATGCACATGTGCCTGCTCTGTAAATGTGAAGTGATGTCTCCCTGCTGAAAGCAGAACAAGCTGCTGCACGGGGCTGCAGGTTAAGAGGGTTCACTGAGCAGTGACAGTCTACACGCTGATTTCTCGTGGTCATTTAGGATATGACTCCAAGACTCTCCCAGTGGATGTTCAGGGTGGCACAGGGTGTCTCTGCCTTATGAGCTGGCTGGTACAACCCCTCTGAACATCCAGTCCCCCTCCAGCATTAGTAATGCCTTCCACTGCTTTGAATGCAGCAGGGATCTGTGAGGCAGCTTTTGCAATACAGCACAAGGTTCCTCTCTGTTCCCAGGGTACAAATACTCTTCCGAGTGACCAATGCCTCAGGAACCTGGAGGCTTGTTGGAATTTTTACTGCAGGTGCTTGTAGGAACGTCTGACCTGAGGGCAGGTAAAACCTGTTCCCCTTTGCCATGTGCACAGCTCCATGGCCTCCTCCCTCCTGCATTACAAATCACCTCTGGTGTCTAATCCTCCTTCTTTTCTCTTCCCAGGACAGTGTAAGTGATCTCCTGGGATTGCTTTCAGCTCTGTGAGGGAGGCAAGGAGCCAGTGACAAAAGGAGAAAGGTTTTTCTACTGGAGTCAGACTTTTAAACCTTAGGTCTGGTAGGAGCTTTCACAGATCTCTGATTTCTTGGGGCTTAGAGTCTCCTGTTACAATAACTCTTGTCAATGTCACAGATTGGTTGGAGAACTTTGCTTGTTTTATTTATAATTATTTGTAATTAATGAAGCTTTTTTTTGGGTTCTGCCCTCTATTCATTGCTAGGATTTCATCTCTCTGGCGTCTCACAAACATACTTTTCAAGCCAGCATTAAATCCTTTGCATTTCATATCTTCTAACTTGGAGTTTAAGTCCGAGTTAACAAGATAGCCCTGTTTCCTGGCCATGCCATCTCCACCATTCTGCACAAAGTTTGGTGTCATTTGTGCTTCCAACTTGCTCTTCTCTGAATGCACAAACCCAGCTGCTGTTTCCAGTAGCCAGGCTCAAACGACAGAAATTGTATAAATTGTGGCCAGTATCAGATGCCTTATTGGAAGTTGCCTGGAACCCTGAGGATTATTGTTCCTTTGCCAAACAAGAAGCCCTCCAAACTCAGAACATCTTTTCCAAGCAAATGACTGCTCTGCCAGGACATGTCACATAGCCAGTCCTTTTTCTTTTGGGCTGGTAGTCATTTGGATTTAGTGGTAGCACACATCTGGGAGCAAAATCTAGCCAGCAGTGTTTGCCTCTCATTCCCAACTGGCCTTTTTCCATTTCCTGTTTGCTGGTTGTTGTGATCATTCCAGCATCCTTGTGCAAACTTAAATACCCTTTCCCTCCTTGCCTCCTCTCCTGCTTGGGTCAGGTTTTGGATGTCATCCTTCAAGCTTCTGCCTTTATCCTTAAAACCTCAACTGAGCCTTTCTGTAGTGCCTTTGCCTAATCCAAGCTTACTTAGGCCATGTAAACGTTAATCTGTGGTGTTGGGTGTTACTCACCTGATTAAAATGACAATCTGTGACCTTGCTGTGACATCAGCTTTCCAGTGAGTCGTTCAAAAAGCTAGATTTTTTTTCTTTTAATCCTGTGATGGGTCATCATTTTAATACTAGCAAATATTTCTGATTGTGAGAACAAACTTCCTTTTATAGTATCCACACGCTGCTGTTTCTACTGAATCCAGCCTGGAGCTGTTTCCTATTTCTGAGTGTTTGCTCACACTCAGCAGCTCCTGGTGTTCACGTGCTCTGTCTCTCTCTGTTTCTCTCTCAGCTTTTTTAGCCCTGTTGATCTATTATTGTGACTTTGGCCAGACGACGCCAGCTTTCAGCATTTAATGGGCTGTGAGAGCAACAACTTCCTCTGCCTGTGGGACCATGATGTCATCAGCTGCTTCGGGTTCTTTTACCATCCTGCTGCTGATGCTCTGGTGGATGTGGAAAGAATGTGAGCGGCGCTTTCCAGATGTTCTCAGGGCAGCTGGAAAACCATAAATGGATTGTTTGGGTCGGGAATATTGCTGATCTGTTTAGGAGATGGCTGTGAGGAGGTTCATGAAAACACTCAGCTGCTGTGTAGCCCTGCTGTCCAGTGTATCCCTGTGGGTTGTTGGGATGCTGAGTGATTACACAGCTTACTCAGGACTCGAGCTGGGCAGGTGAAATACCTTTCCACCTGCTCTTCATTCCCTCTCTTCTTTTCCTTCATCCAGCTTCAGCTCCTGAATGAAGCATAAAAATGTGATCCTGATCTCATGTAAGGCAAATGCTGTTCTGTTCACTCAGTGCTTCAAAGTTATCTCAACAATTGAAGAGTAAGGAAAAACAAAAAATACAGTTTTTCAACTCCCAGGATAATATTTGGTGTAGTAGGAGCTACTGAATAAACACAGGGGTGTTTGGTCTTGGTGCAGCAGAGAATGGGAATTTGGAAGCTGGTGTCCTTCCTGCCTCTCCAGGGCTGGAAAAAGCATCAGATCTCACCCACTTGTGGCATATCCAAAAAAGTCTATTTTGAGGCAGAACCAGTCACTTCCTTCTTTAGGGTGGGTGGGTGTTTTTTAATGCATTAATTAATTTTTATTGAGTGTTGGAAAAACTGATGTCAGAGCTGCATTGCGGTTGGGCGTGCAGGAACACAAGGTGGTAGGAAATAATACAGCTAACACATAAGGGCAGGCAGAGTTTAACCATGGACAGTTTAAAATAGCAAAGCTGAGCCCTATGGATATTAAAAGCTATGACTGAATCAAAACAACAGTCTAATATTAAACTGGATTTTGCTGGGGGAGGAACAAACTCGTTGGGTTAATTTCTCCTCATGTATCCAATGTCCACGGGATGTTTTTTTGTCTCAACACCTGGATTTCTGACTATTTCTGGCTGTTGCAGGATACAAACTAAGAGGGGCAATATAGATGCCTGTTTTTTTGCCAGGCGTCTTTATCCAGGAGCCTGTGGAGTATCCTTCTCCTTTTACAGTGGTCTCTAAACTTGTCCAGCATGACTTCTTCTTCCCTGGCTCCTCTCACAGTTCAGATTGCACAGATCCACAACAGGGAGGCGGAGGGAAGTGCTTTGGAAATTGGAGCCAAGACAGAGCACAGTTACATAATTGTTCAAAAGAAAAGGGGGTTTTGTTTTGTTTTTGCTTCCCATATCTTCCTGCCTACTGAAAAAAAATGTTGTTGGAAAGCCGGATGGAAAAACTTCAGCGTCGTTCATCCCTGTGGAGACATGAAATGTATTGAAATGTTCCACCTGTTTTATGGCTGTTGCTTTTCCTCTTTCAGGTTTGACATCTACAGGAAGGTGCCAAAAGACCTCACACAGCCAACCTACACAGGGGCCATTAGTAAGTAACTTCTTTTTGATGTCCTTGCATACCCCTGGCCTAAAATTAAAGATCATTTGGCTTCTCTGTCTGCAGGGGATTTTTTTTTAAGGGATATGAAACATTGGAAAGGGTGTCCTTTTGTTGCTGAGACAGCTTGCTCTGCCCAACCAAACAGTGGGGTAGTTTGTGTGGATTCAGAATCACAGAATCATGGAATGGTTTGGGTTGGAAGGGACCTTCAGGATGATCCAGTTCCAGCCACCGATAGCGATCCACTGTCGCTCCCATGTATCAATACACAGACTTTGGCTGATACAAATTTCTTGCCTTGGGCCCCTTTTCCTTCCTTCCTGCTCCTGAGGGAGGCTGGAGGCTGAGTAATGCCATTTCACACAATTATGTGCTGCGAGCTCCTTGGCCAGAGAGGTTGGTAAACATCGATCAGGCTGATCCTGCCAGGCCTGTAATTGCACTCCTAAAGCAGCTTTCCTGTTCCATGGAACAGTGACTTCCTTTGATCATGGAGCTGTGCTCCATTCATCCATTCCTGTAGATGGGTCAGTAGTCTTGTATGTCACTGCTGACGTGAGTGATGTCACATCCCCTGGTGACAGCGCGCAGGACTGAGTCAGTGCCAGTGAATCAGGACACAAAGGAAAGCCCTCTGGGAGCTGAAGAAACTCCTTGCTGTCAGGATGGTCGAAGAACAGGTTGTCCAGGGTGCTGTGGAGTCTCCGTCCTTGGAGATACTCAAAACAACCAGACCTGGCCTTGAGCAGCCTGCTCTGAGCAGGGGAGTTGGACGGGGTGACCTCCGGTGAGGGCCCTGCCAGCCTCAACTGTCCTGTGCTTCTGTGAAGATAACACCTTACCCTAAATATTTACTTTCAGGGTCCTTGTCCTCTGAGTTCTCCTGGCCACTGAATTACTTGTATCCCAACTCCCTTTTAGGTTTGCTGAAGTTGGGAACAAAGGGTTTGACTCAAACTGTTTGGGACTTCAGAGGCGGATGAGATTTAGTGTTTTGAAGGAACACTTTGAACTTGTCCGTGATCCTGCCTTCTCTTCTGTTTTGGAAACTAAGAGTTCCCACATGGTAACTGGGCTCCCTTTGAGAATTTGTCTTGTTATGAATCACCTGCAAAAGAGTATTTTAGAAGCAAAAAGAAAAACATCAAAGGCTTTCAGTGTTAGGCTTTCTGATCTGCAGTAAACAGCTCAAGTGATAAGTCTGTTGTGGGAAGGCTTGAAGGTTGTGACTCTTACTTAAAATTATTAGCTGACTTATTTCTCTCTATTGTTATTTGCAGCTTCTCAGGCTTTAATTTTCTTCTCTAACTGGTTCTCCTCCTTCTTATTCTCAGAGTGTTTTTAGACAGCTTGATGGAAGCTTTTGAACCACACAGGCATCCAGCAAACTGGTGGCTTTGCCTGTGAGAATCCTGTGAGCAGCTTTCCTAATGGGCTTTCTGTCTGACCGAGCCTGTGGCTTGTAATTTGAAAGCCACTAATCTTAGGTGTTGTAGGAGGCCGTGAATGAGACCAGCCCATTGCCAGGCCAGTTTGAAGCCTGGGAAGGCTGCATGACTTTGTGATAAATGCTTTAAGGAAGTCAGCTTCTATGAACGTCGGGGGCAGGAGCGTAGGGGAAGGTTCTGCCTCTCAAAAAACCTTTTAGGGTTTGGTAATGATGTGAAATTGCTACGACTGCAACTGTGTTTTGGCTTTCTTTAAGTCCTCCAAGTTGTTCACATCAGATATAAAATAGTCCACAGTAGCCAACTATTAGTTTAGGCCCTTTCCATATGATTTCTACTGAAACTTCAGTTCAGTATCACTTCTGGTGCCAGAGGCTTTCTGGAATAGGAATGGATTTACTGCAGGATTTCTGCGGTGGCTTTTGGATTGTAAAAAGGTCTTTTTTTTAAAAAAGAAGTTTGAGGTTTATTAGGGAAGAAGGCATAGATCAGATTACAGAAGAAAAGAGATGGAAAATAGCAGCTTGCTCCTGATGCCAGGGCTCAGAGGGGCCAGGGCTATTAGGGAAGGAGCAGCTAAGGGAGAGTGTTGGGGAGTTTTGGTGGAGAAGAGCAGGTGATCTCAAACATGAGCAAGTTCAGAAGACAACTGGAGGGCTATTGAGGCTTTATTAGGTATGGTTTTGTAATTTCCAGTTTTGCAGTGATCTGTGTAGCAACCCTTCCAGCTACAAACACTTTCTTCCAGGATTGAAGGAACCAAGAACAATCCACTGCCATTTACTCGGAGTGAGGTTTGTCCAGAACCACATACCCACTGCTGTGGACTTCTCTGAGAAGTGTCTGGGAGTTTCTCACTCCTTTTCCTCAACAAAAGGAGGAAGGATGCTGCCTGTGCCCTCAGCCAGCCGTGCTGTTGTCCCTCTTCCACCAGTCTGTGCTGGTCTTCCCACCCATGTAGTGTGTCCGTGGTGCCACTCTGACAGACGTGGTGCCAACCTGGCCATGTTTGGGTACAGAGGCAGCAGCAGGTCCTGGCTGGGTGACAGTTGGCATCTGGCTGGACAGGAGCAGGCGGGCTCCTGGAGAGGGGCCTGCAGCCCGGGCAGCTGCTGTCACCATCCTGCTATTCAGCAGTCGGTGTGGAGGCATAGTTTGCATGCACATGTTGTATGCACACATGGAAATGTTGTCCAGAAATACTCTGTGCTGTTTGGGGGCTGGAGTTTTAAATACACATCAGGAAATATCAAAGTTATGATTCACATGGCGCCTGTAACAGGACCCGTTCCTTGCACTTCATAACAGTTTGCTCCATTGAATAATAAATACTATTAATTTTATGCCTTAATATAGACATGGCTCCACGTTCTCAGCCTGTGTGATGTGTTAAACACTTTGCCTTTCTCTCATTTCTTGTGGGACGGGGAGGAAGAGCCAGGAATGTACGTAGACAGGGTATGAATTAGCAGGGATGTGTACAAAAAGGTTAGTGCAGGAATAAAACCTTGGCAGCATTTCCCATCCTTTTGGGATTGCAGATTAGCCAACAGCAGTGTGTCTACACCAGCAACCTTTGATATATTGATCGTGTTATCATATCAGAGCTTTAGGAAACCTGTCTCAGGTGGTTGTTGGAGCTCTGTGGGAACTGTGCTCTTGCAGTTAAACGAAGGTTTATGCATGAATTGTTTGATTCTGTCTGATCCCAGCCTTTAATCTACTTTTCCAAATATCACAGAGTTGTCAAATGTGGGTGGTAGAAGTGCACATTTGCATGGGAGCAAGTGAAAGCCTTCACTATGAAATAAGCAGCTGAAGCACCCCGTGCATAAATTCCTACGCTGGGAACGTCGTCGGTGCCTGCAGCTCCACGCTGAGAGAGGAGCTCCTGTTCTGCATCTGAGAAAATGCTGGCTCTGGAGACTGTTTAAGGCTTTCACGTGAGTCTCATGCCAGAGACTCCCCCTGCCCTGAAAATGTGTGTGTATAAGAAGAGTTTATCACAGGAACAGCCGTGGTCAGTGCGAGTGTCCACTGCCCAGTGTCCTCTTGTCAGGAGTGTCCAGCAGCAGATGCCTGAGAAGGAGCACAGGGGCAGGTTAAACACCTCACCAGGCTTTGCTCAGTTGGTTTCTGACCTTCCTGTGCTAGAGCTGGTTCATTTGTGTTTAGTAGCCCTCAATGGATTTCTTCTTCAGGGCACGTATGGCTCCTTTTTTGTAATCTGACAGATTTTATTTCTTAAGCATCCTTAGCATCCGTAGTCAAGAATCTCAGAATTTATTTAGGTGTTGTGTAGAGGAAAACTTTCTTTTGTTAAAAAACCCTTTCCCTGTTGTTCCCATACTGGAAGAGACAGTGAGTGTTTTGAATTGTTCCTCATTCACCTCCTTCAGGCTGCTCATGATTTTATATCCCCCTCTCATGTCCACCCTCAGGAATCTCTTTCAGAGCTTGAAAACTGACTCTGTGGTTTGAAGACTGGGAAAAGCATTGAGGAGCTTTGAAAGTCAGTCCCTGTCAGGCACTTCAGGGCATTCTTGCAGGATTTTTTTGATATAGGTTAGTGGAATTTTACTGTGCTCCATTTGGTAAGTATTGTCACGAGCCTTCACGGCAAGAGCTGAACTTAAGATGGATTTGAGGGAGCAAATACTGGAAAAGAAGATATTTTGATGACGTAAGTGGCAGAGAAGAAAGTTGAAAAATTGGAAGAGAGAGGAAGCTCTGGTAGAGAATTTAGTTAAGAGAATTAGTAGTACCAGGCTGTCCTAGAAGTGCTTGGGAGCAGAGAGGTCTGGCTGGTGCTGTGGAAAGCCTTTATGGGATGGTAACGAGCAGCAAGGAATGTGGGAAGCAATTGAAGAAAAAAGGGTTGTCTGTGTCAAACACTCCCCTGCAACTGCCAGAGATCAGAGATCCCGTGTCCCTCTGCCAGTGACCAACAGCACAGAACCCTGGGTGTGCTCATCTCCTGCCTTGGCTACTTCTTTTGGGCTCTTACGAGGGTGTGGATGTTCTCATGAGGATTTGCTGCAGTGCTTTAAGCAGACCTTTCTCCTCCCCCAGCCCTGTGCCAAGGCTCAGCTGGGTCACAGCAATGATGATCTCCCGTGTCCTGACAACCAAAACTTGGGAGCAACTGTGTGTCCATCTGAGGTTTTTCTTTAGAAATTAATATCCCTTCTTGCTTCCCATTTTCCTACTGATCTTTTTTTTTTTTTTTTTTCCCCTCTCTTTCTTCATCCGAGCTAATGAGTTTTTTGGCATCTCTGTTAATCCCTTGCACTTTAGAGAGGGTCAGTAAATGAATCCACACTTGAAGTTATTCTGATGAGGAAAGGGAAGCCACGCATTTCTCTTTCCACAGAACTATAAAGGATGAGGCACAAGGCTTTAGGTCACTCGGGTCTTTCTCAGTGCTTGCCCTATGTTTCTTCTCTTTCCTTCCTGTGCCTCTCACATTCTCTGCCAGGGGAGTTTGGACAGAGCAGTTGTGTGATAAAATTGTTCCCCACGCTGTTGTTGCTTGAGCTTCCCAAAGGAATGGGCAGTCAGGTCATGTGGAATGAAGGTGAGGAACAGGGATTTTTTAAAAATGTATTTCTCAATCCTAATTAGTGGCTCTGGTAGAGTGGTTGTTTCACAGAGAGCTTGGTCACTGCAGCTGTGCTGGGATGGAGGGGTTGTGCTGGGATTGTGCCACGGCCCTGGAAGAGCCTGTCAGTTCCTGCTTCGGCCTTTTCTGAGGGATTCATGGTCAACTTGGGTATTGTATTTAATACAGATACACCCTGCAGCCCTGTCTCCTTGAGCTGGCACATCCTTGTCTCCTCCAGTCATCCCTGATCCATGGGATTCACAGCTGTACTTCCTTCCAGCCCCTCCTGTGTGGGTGACTCTGTCACTGCTGCGTGAGTGGCCCTGGTCCATGGTTTGGATAATTTCCTGGTGAAGAGTAAATAGTAACATTCCAGTTACTTTGGGTTTCCTCCTAGTAACTCCAGGTTGGAATTCTTAGAAAAGACACGGGACTTGATGTCTGGGTACCTCACTGGGAATTTTCCCTCTCTGAAGTGTCAATATATCAGCAAATGGAGAAATTAGAGAAGTCAGGCACTGGGTGAGGATTTCCACGTCTCTGCTGTCCCAGCTCTGTGTAGTACAGGTTGTGCCATGACTTACACAGAACTTTGGAACTTAGCAAAGAACCCAAAAGTCTCCTCATCCCCAAAACACTGTGTTAGGGGACTGTGCGCACTCCAAGCAAAGAGGTGCTGGTTCTTTTGCCTTTCTGGAGATTTTAATCGTAATAAAACGTGGAGCAAAGGCTCCAAAGAAGTCATATTGACAAGCAAGCAACTCTGTCAAGAAGAGGGAATGCTGGCAGAGCAGCATTGTGTGCTGGAGATGGAGAATGCAGAAGCTGTGGGGAGAGGGAAGTCGTGATAGGAAAAGTGGCCCAAAAATGAAGGTACCTCTCAGGATGCTGGATACTGGCATGGCACTGAAGTCGCTGCTCTGGGCCATGGACTCTAAAGAGTCTTAGTTCTCAGGTGTGTGTGGCTGGTAGGTCCGTGGGGATAATGATATGTCTGTGTGAAAACAGTTTTTGTCTTTTGTTAGATGTACAAAACTAACCTTTTCCTCTCCTTACCTCTGTTCCAGTCTCTGTCTGCTGCTGTCTCTTCATATTGTTCCTCTTCCTGTCTGAGCTCACCGGATTCATAGCCACTGAAATGTAAGTAAAAGTCATGTTCTCCCTTGTTTGTGTGGATGCGAGTCTTCACAGCTTTACTGTTATCTGAGAGAAATACTCCTGTCATTTCACTAGGTCACTGAGTTGCCTAATGGGTTTGGGATGCCTTTTGGTTGAGTCCAGATTCTCAGACATTCATTCAGCTTTTTAATTAATGAAATTAATAGGTAGATATTTCTTATAGAAGAAGCTCTTCCAGGCCTGCTTGATCGTCTATTATCTGCATGCTGGATTGCGTAATTAGCTGCATGGAAAAATGAATTGCATAAAATAAGAATTATTAGTTTAATATCAATAATATCTTCTTTTATAATGTCAGAGCTGAGTCTCTGGTGCGTGCAGTAGCTTTATTTGTGCATGTATTTTTTTTTTTTTTTTGTTTCTGTTGAGCCTTACTTGGAAACCTTGTTCACAGGTTTTGTGCCTGAGGACAAGTTGTCCCAGGTGGTGACAGCTTTGAGAAAAATGGAAATAATTTCTGCTTCTAAAAATTACTCACTGAACAGATATGAAATACTTGTTAATACTGAGTTAATCAGATTTTTATTTTTTCCCCTTTTGTCATGTTCTTCCTGCCTTAAAGTAAACTTTCAGTTACTATTAACACAGCTACCTTTGTTTTGGGCTCTAGGAAACATTCTCCATCATGCTGCTGATGTGGCAGTGAGCTCATTGGCAGTGGTGCACAGTTCCTGGATAGTTGGGAAGGGTGGAACTTCTGTCAGACTCACATGATGGTCCAGATAGCAACAGATGTCAGTGCTGAGCAAAAAGGCTCTGAAACCTTGGGCTCCTGAGCCCTGATCAGATTGTCCATTCTGATAACCAGGAGGCTCTTTCATTGTTTCTGTGCAGCTCTGTCTTGGGTCAAGAATATAATTTCAGGAATAATTTTAACATTGACTAATGTTTAACTTAAGGCAGAAGCGTAATCAAGCTGTAGATCAGTTTTTGTGCCTGTTGCACGCTTACTTGAGAGATGGTATCTCAGATTTCTTACTCACTGTTTCTTTGAATTCAGTTCCTTGTATTTGCTTGTGAAATCTGGGTTCACCTTATCAAACACTGCACAGGGCTGAGCTTCCTTGGATTTCTTTTTTAAAAAACAGAGAAAAGCTGCACAGATCGCTGAGTAAAACAATGCTTTTTCTTGCTCTCCTCTTAGATCTCATTCTCTCACCTGGTTTTCTTTTAACAGGAGGAATTAGTTTTATTTACCTAGTTTTGATCCAATTACTTGAATGCACATGCCTTTATGTAGTGGTAGTTTCCTGAGCAGAAATTCCTTTCTTGAACAGCAGAATTGCATCATTTTCTGAGGCCTCTTCTTGCTTTTTCCTTAACAAGATGATGCATTTTCCACAAAAATACTGGAAATGCTGTAAGCATGCTCAGCTGACAAGTTCCCCATTAAAACCTCAGAGAGAGGGCAGCTGCCTTTCCCAGCAGGAGCTGCGTGGGGAGGAGGTGTTTGCGAGCAGTAAAGCAGTAAAGTTTTAGGGAGGATGTCATGGAAGAGCCGTGGACAAATGACTGCAGGAACCTGATTCGTCATGGGCTGTCCAACACAAAAGCTCACCCAGAAGGGTATGAAAACCTCCTTCTGATGAGTTACAAATCATCAGGCTGTTGCTGGGAACATTCACCCCCAGCAGTTGTGAAAAGGCTCCCCCAGAACAGCGGAAATACTTCAGAAAGTCTCTTCAAGTGCTTCCCAGTTCAGCGACTTCTAAAGCAGGAGTAAACTTTGCTTTTTCCAGTTCTTACTCATCGGTTTCTCTTCCGAGAAACCCAGTGCAAGTTGTTGTGAGCCTCCTGTGGTTCCCTTTCAGTCAGGTATTACTGGCAGGGCACTGTGAAGCAGCACAGTCTCATCACTGGGAATAAGAAGTGGGGAGCTCCGTGTGGTCTGGAACATTTGAGAACTCTGCGCCAACTTTTAGACTGGGTGGTAGCAAATAACAGGGGAGTCTTTATCTCACAAAGGTTTTTGAGCCTTCTTTGCTCGTGATTCAAATACTTACAAAGGTATGGAAGATTCCTTATGTACAAACTGTTCAATTCTCGTCAACTCTAATTGCAAGCTTCAAGGGGTTTTTTTTGTTGTTTTTTTTTTTTTTTTATTAAGAGTCTCCTACAACAGAGATCTCACCCAGATTGAAGTTTCCCAATGCCAGCCAGGATCTGAGTGATGAACAAGAGTATGCAGTTACATGGGATGAACTTCCCTGCTGTGCCAGTGCCAGCTGTGCTGTGGGACTGCATCACTCTTTCTCCTCTTGGGTCGTATTTCCCAGGCTGGGTGGGGAGAGCTGCACGTTTTTGGTGGTGAAATGGAGAGCGCTTGGCCTGGTGCCTGACACCAGAGACACTGCAGGTTTGCTGTGGACTCCTGCTCCCCTCAGAGCCCTGTTACACCCAGTGATGGTGTGTGGGGTGTGCTTGGACAGCTGCTCCAGGGCAGCCTCGGCAGTGGCGCCCACGGGATTCACTGTCTGACCCTCACCAGCCAGAGGTTCCTTTGACACCTGCACTTAAGGCCAGAGGTTGGTGTGGTTTGTTGAGCTCGTGCTGCAGCATGAGAAAAGGTCTGCTCTGCACCACACTAACCCCCAATACTCGCTGGCTTCTGCCCACAGTTGGACTTTCTTCTGCATTCACATGAGTGTGGCAACCTCAGCTCCTGGTATTACTAGAAATCTCAGTTTGCTCACTCTTGCCCAACTTCAGAGCTGTTTTTCCTTGACCAGCCCATTGTCGTAGCATTTACAGTCTCAGCTGCTCGAGACTTGTCTGGGTGGCAGAAAGCCAAGAAATGACACCCTCATCTCGAGGATCACAGTCATGGCACCAAACCCAAACATTACCTGTGTGGGGAGGGTGGCAGCTGTGTCATAACTCGTGTGGGCATTTCTAATGAGCACTGAGGCTGTGTCTGTGCACAGGAGCTGACTCCAGTTAGGAAGTCCAACTAAGACACTGCAGGAAGCTCATGGAAGAGGTAACACACTCTGAAGGCACATCCTCTTTTGCTGCTGACTGGTTTCCTGGGGAGACGAGCCTTGAGCAGGGTAGAAAACTCCCAGTTGCTCATATTCCAGATTTATTGTGTGATCCTAACAGGCCTCTGAGCAGTCATGAAGGAAATCAAGCTTGGTGCTTAGGTGGGGCTGCATCCTTCTCAGGAAAAGCACAGTGAAGGGCTGGTGAGGGAAGAGGTTTTTTTCCTTTTCTCAGTCACAACCCGTTATTGCTGTTAAGGGTAGAATGGGTTTAACTCTGGAAGTCAAGGATCTTCTTGATTTTTGTTTGGTTTTTTTTTTTCCTGCCCAGACTGAGAGTGACTGGAGACTTAGTCCAAACTTCAGGCATTGAAGGGGAGCTGCCCAGGGGGGTTTGGAGTCCCTATCCCTGGAGGTGCTCAAGGAAGGCCTGGACGTGGCACTCAGAGCTCTGGGCTGGGGACAAGGTGGGGATGGGGCACAGGTTGGACTTGATGCTCTTGGAGGTCTTTTCCAACCTTTATGATTCTATACCAAGAACCTTGATGAATCTCCTCAATTCTGTAAAAGACAGCTTAAGAAAAGGATGTCTCTGCTCCACATTTGAACCTCTGAAAAATTAAGAGCATGAAACGCTCTTGTCCCACTGAGCCAGTGAATCAAATGGCTGATGAAATGAAGCTGAAGGGTTAAATGTGTATTAAATCTGATAGTTCCTGTTACGATCAGTAGTAGGTTGAGTTGAGAGTAGTCTGAGGGCTAGCAATGTCTTGTCCTGCCTTTAGCAGCCTCCTCATTCCTCCTGCTGCTGTGTTGCAAATCAAAAGCGTAGAAATCACCCATCTCTTTTCTAATTAACTCAGATCAGTGCTAGACGTTAATAGCTGGCAAGATGGTAATCTGGCAGTTTTATCACCGTAATTAGGTCATGAATTATGTCCTGTAAGATCAATAATAGTTTTCCAAGTATTCCATCATTAAGGATTAAAAGATGTAATTAACTAATCTAGTCTGCCTTGCATTGGCTGCCAGGGGAAGGGGTAGGAGGGTATGAATGTGGTGCTTGTGGTATGAATGTTGCTGCTCAACACTAATTCATCTGCCACAGCACACACTGCAGAGAGCAACAGACTGTTCCTGGCAGTGTTTTCTTTTTCTTTTTTTAAAAAATGTAATAACAGACAAAAAACTATCTGAAGTGACAGGTTTGCTAATTGGAAGGCTATGCCCCACCCCCCACAACGCAATTAATTACTTAAGCAGAATATCTGCAGTAAAATTACTGCCTTTGCATAAAAAGCATAAATCATGAATCACAGAATATCCTGAGCTGGAAGGGACCCACTGAGATGATCAAAGCCCAGTTCCTGGCCTTACACAGGACTGCCCCAAGAAGGCTTCTTCAGGAGTGTGGGAGGCAGCAAAACTCCAGGAATTCCGGGGCCCACTGTTGCTTGTCCACACTGGATTCATTTGCATGCCCAAGGCTGATGCTGCAGAGAAGCAGGGTTGTCATCATACCTGTCTTCAGGTCCCGCAGCTCTCCAGTGTGTGGGATGTGTGCTGTGGCTCTTGGCCCACGGAAATTTTAACAACCAGCAGAGCGTGACCCTGATGCAACAGGGATTTCTTCTGCTGGGAACCATAACCTGGGAGCATAAGCCAACAGATGCCACAATTCATGTGTTCTGACATTAAGCTGGACATGCAACTCCAACTCTACTGGCTCATCCAGTTGAGGCAGGTGAAATGCTGGAGCAAACCAGACCAGCATGGGCAGTACAGCCTGGTAGGCAAAGGGGAATGGGAGTTGTAATCCTGCTCTTGCCAGGGACTGACCTTGGGACAGACAGTTTTCTGCAGAAGGATGTAATCCTCAGCAGCCCTGAGAGAGGTGGGCAGGTAAGAAGCTTAATTAATGTTTGTGTAGTCACTTGGAGATTACCTAATAAAAGGTGTTATCCATTTGTGCGGGGCTGTTGTGCCCTGTGTGGGTTTGCAGGAAGCGGAAGGTCGGGTCATGATGTCATTTGCAATTTCTGACTCAAATCTACATTGACGTCTTTCCAGCCCTTCTCCTTCTTCCTGTCTCCTGGAGAGCCGTAATTCCTTCCTTTGTAGGACAGCGCATTTTCTGTGCTGCACAGCTGAGCCCAGACCTGATCTGGGACAGAGACCTTCACAGTGAAGAGCTGCTGAGACTCAGAAGGTCACAAATGGCAGAGCAAGAGACACGTGCACAGTTTTTGGCACACTAGAGAATTTGCTGACCTGCTTGTTGTTTCTTCACACAGACTGAGAAGAAGATTTGTCTAATGTTGGGTCTTCTCTGGTCTGGCACTGCTGGAAAGATGGTAGTGCAGGAATCCCAGCTTTGTGTGGTTGTGTTTCTGGAAGGTTGATTAGAGTTGAAATGGCAAGTGGAGCCAGGAGAGCTCACCTGAGAAAGTCTTTTGAGAAGCTTTGTGCTTCCTCAAGAAAGAATAATTATTTTCCCTCTTAGCCTTGGAGATCAGAGGGTGCCTCCTGGGAGTTGGAGGACAAGGTAAAATGCAGCTTGCTGGATTAAGTGGTTGTGTTTTTTCTATGGCTGATGACTGGGGAGGAGGCTGCTTGGTTGTTTGCTGTGAAAGGGGGGAAAAAAAGGCTAAAACTTGAAGCAGAGATTGAGGACAGAGGACTGAGGACAAGGCAGATGTGTTTAGAGAGCACCCACCTAGTGTCTGATGCACTGTCCACCCTCAAATCCAAAGCACTGCAGGTTTTTGAGCTGTTGAAGTGGTGAAGTGTCCACAGTCAGTGGCCAGGGCTGCTGGGTGGAAGCAGGTTACTGGGGAAGTTTTGTTTCTGGGGAAACAAAGCCGTTGTGTCATAAATCCGAGACCTAAAGCACGAGGAATGGGTCTGACTTTCTTTGGATAAAACCTTAAAGCAGGGCCGTGCCCTCTGGCTGCTGTTGCCCCCTTTCCTTCCCTCTCACGTGCCTTTGGCATGATCTGGCCAAAGGGTCCCTCCAGCTTTTTCCATGTAACTCTGGAAGTTTGTAAGGAATGGGATAAGCAGCTGAGAGGCCCAGCAGCACCACTCAGGAATGTGAGGTATTTCCAAGTGGCTCTTTCTAGAAGTGAAGCAGATTCTGTGTGGATCACGGAGAGACTTCCCTCTCTTTCCTTGGATCAGTGGTGGGAGGCTCCACGGGGGTGAAGCGTCCCGCTCTCACCTGCTGTGTTGCCCTCTTTGTACTTCCAGAGCTCTGCACCCTCAGCCTGCTTTATTCAACTGCTTTTATTCCAATATTCCTTAGCAGCAGCCAGTAAAACACTAAGTCCTACGTGCTTGGCAGAAGGTACACTCCACCTTCGGAGTCACAATATGAGCCTGTCCAAACAGCCATAGGAGCAGCTGCATTTGCAGTGTCCTTCTGCCTGGCCTCAGTGTTTATTTCCATTGTGACCATCCCAGATTTACTCTTAAAGCACCCTTAGTCCTGGGACACTTGACGTTCCAGGAGGGGCAGCTGTAAATTAGAGCCAACTTCACTCCTTCCACCAGATATGTTATTCCTTTAGGGAGAGTGGCTAGAGTCAGTAAAGAGTGCTTTTCCTGACATCCCAGGATAGTCTGATTAAATAGTAGGAAGACTGTGTGAAATTTGGCTTCTTGGTCCTGAGGAAGAGGATGGCAAGGGAGGTGTGAGAGCCAGCCCTCTGCCAGCTCCATCCAGACCTGGGTGCCAGTGGTTCACTGGAAGGAATAGCCTTGACCCTGGAAGTTTGCTTGGAGGTTTCCAGAATTCCAAGATCCCAAATATTTGGGGAGTGAGATGTCCAGTTTGTTGAAAACAACATTTCTTTTGAGGTTTGCCCTGACAAGTGTAGGCTGTGGTGTGTTGTCCTTGTGCCCTTGGTTCCCCATAGTGAGAGGGGACCTCAGTACCACACAAAGGATGCACTTTGGAGCTGGATTTGTCAGTTTGGGCCCTCAGCAAGAGCTGGTGGAGGCAGTGGCCAGAGCTGGGAGGGAGAAGCAGGGTCCAGCTGGCCAGGTGCTCCATGGAAGGTGATGCTGCGGGTTCAGGGGAAGGAAAGGAAGGATCCAGTGTCCCGAGCTGTCAGATGTCTATGGAGTGATAGATTGGGTTTTGAAATTTGGAACTTGAGTAGGGGAGGGGCAGGGGGCTACTGGGTAAAGAGGAGGGAGGAGGAAGTGGCTGTGAGCCTTGCCCAAGGGACAGGTTGGGAACCAATGATCCAGTGCCCGGACTACGGGACAGGAAACCAGTTTCCTCTATCTGCAGCTAATGGGCTGTGTGACCTGGACAAACTGGCCTACTTCTCTTTGCCTCAGTGATCCAGTGTGCAGCCAAGTGACCTCACCACTCGCCCTCCTATGTCAGAGCTTGCACGGGCTCCCTGTGCAGAGTTTATCCTTCGATTTCTGCCAGCAGCCGCCTCTCGCTCGCTTATCGCTGAAAGGCTCCGGCGCCTTCGCTACCAGAGCCGCACCATTTCTGACAGGTTCAGGGTTAGAAATCAGCAAACAGGAACACTGACCTTGCTAGAGCTTTTCTCCAAAGAGCTGGGGTGTTCAGCTGAGCTGCTGGACCTGACACTCCTCTGCCAGCCCTGCTCCTTCTCGCCAGGAGCGCCGAGCTGCCGGCGGCGCTGGCTGGGCACGGCCCGCATCTCGGACAGCACAGAGCTGGGAGGGAGCCAGCTGTTATGAAATAGGTTGGCTGGCAATTGGGATATTGATGGGAGGACTCGGGGAGCTCTGAGAGGTGCATTGCTCTGGGGGATTAATGCCTGTCCTGGCTGGAGCTGCTCCTCCCAGCCGTATTTGGACATATGACTTAATCCCGGTCGCTGCCTGATCTGTCAGTAATGAACACGTAGAGGAGAGAATGCATTCCACCCAGGAGGAGAGGGCCTGGCCAAAAAGCTTCTAACTAGGTCACTGATGAGCAATCTTTCCCCTCCCTCTTTGTCATTTTTATTAATCACTTGAAAAATAGGTTGAGTAATGATTGCAAGCAACTTGTCAAGCCAATTAAAAACAGAGAAAGGTAGGGCTGTGAAGCTGAAGACAAATGCTGTGCTGGTTTTAAATGAGTGTCTGTAAACCCCACTGACCTGTGAGTAATTGCCTCCAAAAAACCTGACAGTGTGTGTGTTTCTCAGTGTGAAGGTTTGTTCCTTCTGAGTCCACGGGGCAAACAGTTCATTGTGGTCCCGAGATGTATCACCAGAACAAAATCACTTTGAATCTGTCTTGTTGCTCTCTTAGTCTGGTTTGACTGTTAGAATATGGGCTCTCCAGTGGGTCCTGTCAAAGGGTTTTGTGCACTTTTACCATAAAATAGAAATGCTAGAAAGCACTTTCTATCTTATTTAATGTAGTTTGCCTGAACATAAGTTCCCATAGCTTTATAATCTGTCCGACTGGAAGAGAAATTGTCAAATCTTATTTGTTGAACGATGTTGGGCTTTGAGGGAGAAGATGCTCTGGATAATCTCCCCATCATCTCAGTTCAGTGGGATGAGTTTCCCCAGAGTGGATTCTCTAGGACTGTTCAGTTAATTCAGTACTGGAGTATTTTTGGTTTATTTTTTGATTGCATGTGCCAACAATAAATATTTATACTCTTGTGTTCCTTTGACTCTATATCTGTATTTTGCCTCCTGTGAAATGCGTGCCAGCACTGTGGGTGCTATGAGACAACATTACTCTTTGGGAGACTGTTGTGTAGTGTGTTAGATCCTGCTGTCCAGGATGTTTCTTCCCATCTGTTCCTGGCTCAAATCCTCCTCTCCTCAATTTTAGTCATTGCTTTTTGGTTACCATTCACAGATTGAAATCTGATATTAAGGAGAAAGATACAAATATGCCTTGCTCCCTTCTTTCTCTTGCCACTGCTCTGTCAGCTGGGTGGCAATAACAAAAGGCAATTAGTGACGCAAATAAGCTTTCCTGGGGGGTAGTTGAGAACAGCCTTTCTCTAAAACTATTTATGGAACAAATGGAAAAGCACATGCTTCCCTGTTTTCTAAAAGGAGTAGCAGCCCAGGGGAGTGGAGGGTGAGCTCACTAACCTGCCACCTCTTCAGCACTGGGGTCTTGTTTTGTAGCACCTCTGGAAGCTCAGGGTAGGGAGAGGGGCAGGAAGGACAGAGCAGGAGTTTTGTTTTCTGCTGTGCAAGGGACTTGTTTAAAGCCTCCTGCAGTTGCCAAGCGAGAAGTAAAATTAAGCTGTGATTTGCTCCCATTCCCTCCTGGAGAGCTTTCCCTGCTGTGTGTAACTCTGTTGTAGTCATCACACAGTCAAAGCGTGGCTTCCCAGTCTCCTTTTGTCCCTCCCCATGCAAACTGTTGCTGTTTCCCTGTGGGAAGTAGCTGTGCGCCTGAACCCACCTGTGTTTTCTGCCCTCCAGAGTTAACGAGCTCTACGTGGATGACCCAGACAAAGACAGCGGAGGTAAAATAGAAGTGAACCTGAACATCAGCTTGCCAAACCTGCACTGTGAATGTGAGTACCCCTTCTCACTTAGTAGTTTTTGTGTCTCAAGCAAGACTTGAAATGGGCCCAGAATGGGTACAGTGAAATGAGTGCAGTGGCCCTTCTTCTGTAACAGGGTGGATGGAAATCAAGTAGCTGCAGCCTTTGCCAATATCCCATTGCTTTCTGTTCCAGGACAGGACACCTGATTTCTTGGACCACGTGCTCACTCTGCAGCCTTAGTGGCTGATCTCCCTCACTGGCTTCTTTCTAAATCTCATTTTCTTTTTTTTTTGATAACAAACTTTTTGTGTCTGGGAGCAAGAAACCTCCCAAATTCCATTCGGAACTCTGAATGCACCAGCTGGTTGTTGGCTTTTCCCAAATCACTTGCCTTTCTGCTGAAGTTTATCTGTTTGTGTGATTGAGATGGCAGTCAGCTGGCAGGACATGGGAGGTGCATTTGTGTCCAAAAGGCAACATGAAAAGTTTGGTTGCAAAGTTCTTTCATGTATAACAATATTTGATGAAGGATGGTTTAGTCAAATGGCGAGAAAAAAGGTGTGGATTTTTTCCAAGCAATGCATGCTTTTCTTATGCAACCTTCCTGTTACTTTGTTTTGATTTTTTGTTTTTGTCTTCTCCCTTCTCACCCATGCAGTGGTTGGACTTGACATCCAGGATGAAATGGGAAGGCACGAAGTGGGTCACATTGACAACTCCATGAAGATCCCTCTCAATAACGGGGATGGCTGCAGGTTTGAGGGCCATTTCAGCATCAACAAGGTGAGTGGGAGTGACAGGGGCTGAGGATGTGCTGGCTCAGGAAAGGCTGGCAAGATCCATTTGTGAAATGCTCTTGCAAATCTGTGTCTGCCCTGCAGGGTGTTCGTTCGTGTCCCTGAGCAGAGGGGAGGTTAGCTCAGTGTGGGGAGAGGAGGCTGCGTGGCCAGACCCACACAGGGAATGTCTAGATCAGGGCCTTTCTTCACTCTCCAGAGCAGGTAGTGGAGATAAAGTTGCTGAACAGCAGAGAGCAGCTCTGTGAGTGGCCAGTGCAGCCTTTCAGTGCAGCAGCCCGATGTTTAGGGGATGTGTGAAAACCCTCCGGATGCCAAATGGCTTCTGTGTTTACTCCTCCTGACTTTTGCACCTCCAACGTGACTCAGTGTGGAGAGGTCTTTGGCAATGCCTGCATCCCAGTGCTCCTTTGTTCTGGGAGCTGCAGAATGACAGGAATGTTCCCTACTGGAGGGTGCCAGCGCAGCAGCAGCTCCGTGCTGGGATGTTTGGAATACAGCACGAGGCCTCCGCGCATGCCGGGATGCTCCGCTTCTGTCTCAAGGAATGAAAATCCAGGCCTGGAGGAGGCTCCTCTCTGGGATGGGTGTGTTCAGGATTGAATAATCTTGCTATGTAATGCTGGAGATGACTGCCTGGGGTGGGGGAGGCAGTGGTGGGACCCGCTGATGTCCTAAGAAGGGCACACCCTTTATTCACTCCTCTTCATGTACCACAGGCTACAAAATTCTGCTTCCTTCTTTTCCTCCCAGGTCATGTTAAATGGCATCTAAAAATAACAGGCAGAACCTCTTACTGATTCTGTGGAATGGAGAGGATTAGGGATTTTAAAAGAGGACTTCTCTTTCCTCCCCTCTAAGCCACCAAGATCACTGGCAGCTGATAGTCCACAAAACTGGGAAAGGGCTTCTTGGCAGGTAGTTCTTGTTCAGTTAATTCCCAAAGCACAGAGCTGAGATACTTGGGGGTTTGTCTGCTGGATGTGGTGTGTCCTGCTCACCAAAGCAGCTCAAAAGGGGGGTGCAGGATGTGGCAGCGAGGAGCCTCCTCCACTGCTTGATTTGTGTCTCATATGGTGACTGGGACAGCTGTCACAGGGATGAGAGCTGACCCAGGACTTCTGGCTCTGGAAACCTGAACCTCTTGTGTGTGATCTGGAAGTCTGCAGCCTCTTGGCAGGAATTGTACAGGCTTCTGTCTGAGCTGGGGCCTGGAGTGGGACCTGGCCAGGCTTTGAAACTTGACCATGGTTTGCACTTGGGTGTTGTTCTCAAACCTGCTGAGGGAGGACAAGGTGACAGTGAGATGATTGTGTGTGCTACTTATTGCCGGGCCTGACGCCCTGTTTGCTGAGCTTGTTTATGACACAGCTCGTGTCCACACCTGAAAGTGTTCCCAGGAGTGCTCTGCTGTTCCTCAAGTCATTAAATTAGCTTTCCTGAAAGCACATGGAACTGGCATGTGGCCTCCTGTGGCCCTGCTGGTGAGGTGTCTCTGCAGAGAGCACCGTGGGCACCAGTTGTATAACCATCCTCCCACTCCTGTCTTAGGCCAGGCCAGATTGCTCCTCAGTGTTGCTTTGTTTCACAACCTTTTCTCAATAGGAAAATATTCTTGCACCCTCCATAACAGTGATTGAGCTGTATCTGCTGAAAGACTTCAGGACTAGTGACCTGAAAAGTGTGTGCATGCAAGAGTGGTCCCATCAGAGTGACACCAGAGCTCACTCACCTGTCTTGGCACTGAGTTCTTAGGTGAAATTTGTGTTTTTCAGAACTTTGTATTTACCTCCTTTAAAAAAATTAAAAGGAAAGGCTCCTGCTGGCTCCTGTCAGGTGAAGAAGCTAAAGATCCAAGGTAGTTTTTATAGGATGCCCACTTGGGTTTTTCCCCTTTAGATAAAACTCATTCTTGCACACAATCTTGAATGTCAAGTTGCTCCTGACTGGTACCACAAGAAGAATATATCCCCAGCTTGCTGGGCTGTTCTGCAGCAGTGGGCCCATTTGCAAATGCGAGATGTGGGAGTAAAACATTGAGCAAGAGAGACAGGAATTTTATTTTAATAGGGATGAAAGACATAGCCTTAAGTGTTGGGAATCCCTGGAGCTGGGAGTGATCCACTCCTCAGCTCCTAGTCAGCAGCACCAGCAGTGTGAGGGTGCCTGGGCTGCAGGATGTTCCTGGCCCGAGCGTGGTGCTGTGGGTCAGGTGCAGGGAGGTATCCCACAGCCTTTCTCTGCTGAGCGCCCGGATGCATTTCCATGTCACTTCACAGAGCCTGCCAATGCCTCGAGGGATAAAATGTGAAGTCCTGTCTTGCCTGTCTTGACCAATTTTAGGTCCCTGGTAACTTCCACGTGTCGACGCACAGCGCGACGGCGCAGCCCCAGAACCCCGACATGACTCACGTCATCCACAAGCTCTCGTTTGGGGACAAGCTACAGGTGAGTCCTGAAAATTCCCTGGCTGTAGGGGAATGCAGTGAGAGTGATTTAATATTAGACACTTTGGTTTTGTGGAAGGGATGTGTGTCCAGCTCAGGCTGGAAGAGTTCACAGCTGCCGGTGCTCCAGGGAGGAGCAGTGTCCAGTCACAGAGCAACTGTGCTGTTTTCCTCTGAAAATGAAAGTGCTTTTGGAAAACTCTGTGGCTGTCTCCCTGCAGGGAGTAGAAACGAGGATTTGTGGCTCAGCAAAATCCTATTTTCAGTATTAATACAGCAAACAAATCTTTCTGCCTTTGCAGAGAAGCAGTGAGTGCACTCAGGGTAGATGTGTGCTGGCTTCCGTGTTTACCACAGCATCAGTCAAGCTCTTTTTAATTCACTTCACTGTACTTGTGTAGCAGACACCTATTAGTCAAATTTGTTCTCTGAAACACAAGTTAGACTCGGCACTGCCAATTCCCTGCTGGGAAGAAGCTGAATGTGTGCACTTGCCCCGTGGATAGAGTTTCACCAGGTGCTGCAAGTTATGTAATATTACCTCATTTCTCAATAAGGACAGATTACAGCACTTCTCTAGCCTGCTTCCAAGGAGCTGGCATCACAGGTGGGAGTTACACATGTGCACACCCAGTTTGAGACTCACCCTAAACATTGCTTACCCACAGTGTCTCTGTAATCTTCTTTCCTCCGCACAGACGTCTCATTAGTCTGCTCCTTGTACACCCACTTCCAAAACCCTTTTTCATGCTAACAAGTCTTAAGCGTTGCTTTGTAGTCTTCTGATTCTGCTCCCGGCTTCGTTTAGGAAATATCTTGTGTGGGAACTGGGGAAATATTAGCATATAAATAAGCTTGGCTTAATGTCTGTAAAGCACACTGAGATTATGAAAAATATTAGGTGAGTGCTAATGAGGAGTTCTGCAGCTTGCGTGGGAAATCAGCACTCTGAGGGAGCATTCCCATTGTTTTATCATGGAGTCCTGGAGTAAGGGAGCTGAAGGGTGAATCAGCATGAAGGAGGAGCCTGGATAGTTGGGAGCAAAGCAGCAAGTGCCTTCAGTTCTGGTGGTGAGAAACCTGTCTGGCAAATGTGTAGTTGGCTCCTGATTTGGACAAGGTCAGATAAGTATTTTCAGAGTTCAGGATGACTGCTCATCATCTCTGTACACGAGGCAGGAGCACATAGGTGCTGCTGATCCTGCAGGCAAACAGGAGTTCAGCAGCACAAATTAAAGAGGGATATGTTCACTAAACAGCTACTGCCACGACTCAGCAAGCAGGGAGAGCCAGCAAGTGTGGGGAGCTTCAAATCTCTCTAGGTGCACCTTTGAATATTTCGGGTTGTCTCCACCTGCTTTGATGTAATACATGCTTCTTAAAGAGGGTGAGGAGCTCCTCATTCTCTTGCGTCGTGTGCTGGAGGTTAGTTCTTTGTAGGTTGTTACTGACTCTGCCACAATGATCCACTAAAGGACAGGCTGTGTTCTCCAGAAAAACCAGTCTCTTTGAGAGATTAAAGATTTAAATATCTGGCACTGAGTGAGCTTTGAGCCTTCATCAGTACTTCATGCACAACAGTGGCAGACTTTTTGTAGATTTTTCCCTCCTTTAGATGAGACCAAAATTGAAACCAATGAGTTCCTGCATGTCAGGTAACCCAGGAACAAGAGAGATGTGGAAAGTGGGAATGATGCGTTTTAATCATAATTCCTATTGAGTGCTAGATTATGGTGTTGAATAATCCTTGTGAGGAGTCGTCTTCTCTTGACAGTTCAAGGCTGGAAGTTATTTTAGCCTGCTTTTGGTCTCTGCCTGAGTTGTACTCTTTGTGTTTGTAGAGATTAAAGCCAAGAGTGTCCAAGGCCCTGGCAAACATCTTTTGGAGGTTCTTGTTACAGAAGAACAAAATGTTGGCCCTGTTAAACCACTGACCAACCCTACCTGTGCTTCTACTCCAAGCACTCGATTTTGCTTCTGCCTTGGTGGTGCAGGACAGTCCTGAGAATGTCTGGCTGAGCAGGCTTGGTAAAGCTCTGGGTTGTAAAGCAGTGCTGTTGCTGTGGCCAGACTTCCTCCTTGCTGAGGTCCCTGCAGGTACTTAAGGCACAAACAAGTCTGTTCCCCCAAGGAACACACCTGTGCACTCTGCAGAGCAGAGATTAATTAGCAATCTACGGACAGCAAGTGCTGTAATGGGAGTCTGGAATATTCCACGAGGAAAATCACGCTGAAACATCAGATTGGGAGTTAAAAATGCCATCCTGATGGCACAGGACCAGGCAGCTGTGGAGGTGTCTGGCGGCTCTGTCTTGTGGGGCCTGTGGAACTCAGAGCTCTTCAAAATCCCTGTGCAGGGAGAGGCAGAGCAGACAACTTTTCCTTATAAACCCAAGTGTGGATGCTGGGGAGCCAAGGACAAGATATCAGTCCAAACACACAGGTACTCCACCAGCTGGGTCCAGTTGTCTGCTGAGGAACCACTCTATTCACTGTTAGTGTTTGAACTAACTTCAGCAGTTTAGTGCTAAGTGACTGTTGGGAGAATCAGTGGTTTAACAGTGCCAACATTTTATTCTTCCAGAACATGGATCCCCAAAAGGTGCTTGCCAAGACCTTGGACACCTTAGGCTTTAACCTCTGCAGACACAACCAAAGACATGTAACTGGACACACAACTCAGGCAGAGACCAAGAACAGGCTAAAATAACTTCCAATCTTGAACTCTCAAGGGAAGACAACCCCTCATTAAGATTTAAACCAGGATTGTTCAACACAATGATCTAGCATTCAATAAAAATCTACTATTTAAAGCAACATAATCTCCTACTTTCCACAACTCTCTCTCAACGTGCCAGAACTCACGGGTTTCAATTTCAGTCTCATCTACATGAGGGAAAAATCTACCAAAAGTTTGAAGTGGACCTTAAAGTCTCTAGCACAGATATTCTATAAGAATACTTCTTAGCTGTATCAAGAATGGAACATAATGCTGCTGTAGCCCACTCCAGGGGCTTCTTTTTTCTTCATATGCCTTTTACAATGAGTGAAGAATAAGCACAGCCTGCACCTGGGGTCTGGAAATGGATGTGATTGTGTGGAATTCCAGCAGAGCAAAAGGCCCTGCAGCAGTTGCTGTTGCTTTTGCTCTCCTCCTATTCCTGTACCTTCCAGGTGAACTTGCTGATGATTTTGTCCCCCAGAATTTCCTTTCTACTGGTTCACTTGCTGCTTCCTCCAAATCAATCACTCTGTAGTGCTGGGATTAGGGAAATATCCACTAGGATGAGACAGAAACATCCACATGCTGCCAGTTGTTGAGAAGGCCTGGCAAGGAGATTGCATTGCCCTGTTGGTGAGGTCAAACTCTGTCACACCCATGACTAAATCCTTCTTCCCTGTTGTCTGACTTGAGGTCAGGAATTTCTAGGTTGTGGAGTCGTTTGACCTTTCTTTTTGCCTTAATGGGCACTGCATGAACGACACAACCTCTGACCTACAGCTCCTGCTGTGGGCTTTTCCCTGTCTGGAAAGCCTTCCCTGTCTGGAGAGTTCACACGTGGATTACTCTGTTGGTGGCCATCCGATTCCAGGTCACGGCATGGGATGGAAATCCTGTTATTCTGGGCAAACAGAGACTCACACGCTTGGGATCAGCTGCAGGAAAAGCTGAAGGGATGGCAGTGTTGGGATGTGTCCTTCCCATCTCCAAGGGCACACTGGACTAAGGAGTTCAAGCTGTACAAGCCCAACTGCTCTGACTTGGGCTTCCTTTACAGGAGAACTCCTGAGTTCTAACCTGAGTGTCACTCCCATGTCTTTCCCTTTCAGCCTGATAAATTAATTTCACAGTTAACTCTGCGAAGCTCTTAGGAAATACCTCACGATGAAAATTTCACAACTGGCCTCTTCCCATTGCAATTCCTTTAGCTTTGGAGTGGTTTTGGAGTTTCATCTGGTAAGGTGTTGTGAAATCAGCTTTTTTTGCTTGGAACAACCTCTGTGATGATGGTCACTGAAAGATATTTTGGATCATCTTTTTACTGGGTTGAGGCTTTGTTTTTGGAAGGGTTGAATCAGGCTGATCCCCTGGTTACAGGGTAGGGAAGCAAAGGTCAAGAGGATCAAATCAGAGCACAGTTTCCTCATACTGCTTTTTGCTTTCCAGGTCCATAATGTTCATGGAGCATTCAATGCCTTGGAGGGAGCAGACAAACTCAGCTCAAATCGTAGGTATTCCTGGGGATTCCAGCTCTCAGCCAGTCTGCAGGAGGAAAAGCAGGGCTCTTCATGCAACACTGGTGTATCCACAAGTCTTTAATTTGCCTCTTTAGCCAAAGTGATCCAGACATTACTGGCTGGCATTTCCATTTCCTCCAGTGCTACAAGGAAAGCTTAGCACAAAAGGTTCTTTGCAGCCCTTCTGCAACCTGGACATAGTTTCCAGTTCTGTTCACCTGACTCAGAATTACGGAGCTTTTTATCCCTATCCTATTTCTGTAGTTTCCCTTTGCTGCTGTCACCACCAGCAGAACTTTTCCTTGTTCTTGTGTTGCAAGTTACCTCTTAGGTAAAGCTCTGCCCTGTGGCTGGAAGGAGGAATGTTTTTATGGCCCTTCTTTATGATCAGCACACAAAAGGAAATTTCCAGTGCATGCTACAATTCAGTGTTGAGAGTTTTTATCTCAAGCATTCAGGCTCCTGCAGGACATCAGTCCTATCCATTTCTTGAAACAAAATTTCCGTAGCTGTTCCTGAAGCTATGCAATTGTGGTTTGGTGGTTTTTTCCCTCCAGGAGTCAATGTCATTGTGTTACACTTGGCTAAAGGATCCTGCAGAGATATCATTTAGAATTGTGTTTTAAAACTGTTCTAGCAGACACAAAATGGCATGAGCCATTTAAATAATGACCAAAAAATGGTTAAGCAGCTTTAGAAGGAAGAAGAGAAAGAAAGATGGATGCACAAGAAATGGAACTACACAGGTTGTGATACCTCAGCTTTTTGTGTCTGAAGGAGCTCAGTGGGCTGCAGCGCTAACCTCAGCTAGTTCCTGATTTAACCAGGCTGTCTGTGGTGGTGATAAGAGTTACCATTTATAGTTGCAAGTAGGAAGGTTCGAGTAACCCAAACCCCGTGGGTTGTGGTCCTGCAGAAGTGGTGGGCGGGTTCTGGTGTCAGCCAGCTACCTGACAGAGTTCTGTACAAAGGGCAGACACGTAGGATGTGAAGTCGTGGCTTTGTCACAGAACCTGAGATGAGGAGGAGGGGGACACCCTTTTCTTGTGACTTGCTTTCCTTTGAATTGTTCTGTAGGGCTGATTCCTCTCTCTGAATGCTAATGTGCCCTTTCCTGTCCTTCCCTGAGCACAGCCCTTGCCTCCCACGACTACATCCTGAAGATTGTCCCGACGGTGTACGAGGACATGAGCGGCAAGCAGCGATACTCCTACCAGTACACGGTAGCAAATAAGGTAAAAAAGCAGGTGCTTCTCCAGGAAACTCCTCACTGCATCCCAGGGGATGTATGGAGGACGTTCAGCCACCATTCCTTCCCCTCTTGCTGTGCTCTGTGCCCTGTACTTGTGTTTGTAGGTGAGCAGTAGCCTCTGCTGGGAGAAGGAGGAACTGAAGCTCTTTCAGAGTGGGGCTGCCTGGTGCTGGCGTTTACCAGGGTTGGGGTTGTGAGGGCTTGTCAAAGCAGGAGGTGGTATTGTTTTCATTCCTGAGAAAGGTATCCTTCCTCCTGGCTTTCTCATCTGTCAGTTTAGCTGATCTGGATTTCTGTAAAGCGTGTGGGAGGTGTTTACAGGCTGCAGGAACTCCTGGTTTTTGTGTCAAGATGCATCTGAATGGAAACTGTAATCCAGCTGAACATGCAAAACATCACTTACAGCTGGTTTTAGTAATAAAACAGTCTCGGTTGTGATGGAGGTATCAGACAAATTAAATTAGCAGGGCTTTTAGCTTTTTCCAAATGTTGATTTCAGGTATTCAGCCACTGAACCTGTAGCTGGTTTGACTGTTTCATAGTCCCTGCTTTATGGTAGTGGATTATCACAGAATCAATTAGTTTGGAAAAGACCTTCAAGACCACCAAGTCCAACCTGTGACTGATGCCCACTTTGTCACGCAGACCAGAGCACTGAGTGCTACATCCAGCATTTCAATAATGCAATGTATTGAACTAAAAAGGAAAAAAAAGACCCTGTTTACTTTTTACGGTGGAAAGCATCTTTCAACTGAAAATTATTTTCCATTCAATTGCTAAATGAAAGTCCAGAATCTGTTTATAATATCTAACTACTGCTAGTTGGCCCTAACTAATAATCAAGGACACACTCTCCTGCGCTAGTTCTCAGATTAATTCCTCTCTAGTGACTTTCGGGCTTGCTTGTGTGGTGTGTCCCAGGGATCTGAACATCTCCCTCTGTTCAGATTACAATATATTTGTTCTGCTTAATGTCACAACTGCTGTTCTGATAAGACTCTTGTGATAGGAGTTCTGAAAGTAATTTGGAAAATAGGCAGCAGGAGCTTTTGACACTTCTGTGAGCTTGGCTGCAAATTGGGGCCTTCAGCCAAGACTGACTCATTAGGGCAGGATTGCTGGTGGGGAGAAGGGGAGAGAAAGGAAAAAATGAGGTCAGTGCTGTCAAAACTGAAGTGCTGAGAAACACTGCTGCCTCTGCACTGCCTTCTCTTGGTGCTTCAGTCCTTTAGTCCCAGACTGGGCAGTGGGAAGGAAAAATGGGAAGCCATTGGGATAGTCTGGCACAGACTGTATCAGGAGATGAGGAGAGTCAGAAGTGTGGACTCTGTCTCCTTTCCTGTCTTACCTCCTGTGTTTCCTCACTTCCCAGATAACCACTGTCCCAAGATGTGCTGGAGAACTCCAATAAAACCCTGAAAATTATGTGACTGGGGACTTCTGCTTCTCTTGCCATCCATGGGGGAAAAAACTGAAAAAGACGGACATTTGGGATTTATATGAGATTATTGAGGATAAATGCTGGAGAACTGATGCAGAGGAGGAGATCTGAGTTGGCAGCTTCTCACAGGGCTAGGGAAGGGAAGGGCAGCTGGGTAGAGAGGCAGCGTGTGCCATGCTGGTGCCAGTGGCTCTCCCTGGACTGCTGGGTCCCCAACTTGCTTTTCTTGGATTTTTCTTCAGTCTGTGAATGTCCTGATCCTTGAAAACTGATCTCTATCTCCACTGACAGCACAGACAAAATATTAGCTCAAGAAGATGTGACTTCTATTCTCAGCTGATGTTCCACACTGGCACTGGGCAGTGTGTCCTGTGGCTGTGGATGACACTGGATGTGTTAGGGAAGAAGTGGATTAAGGGAGATTATCACTGGCAATCTGAAAGGTGTCTCTCCCAAACCAGCCTGGAATGTTTTTTGAACCTTTGCCAATATTTTTCTGTATACAGTTTCATTCTGGCTTTCAGCACGAGTTTTAAGCGTGGCTGCACATGATCCATACTGAGAGGGTGAAGTATTCCCATTGTTGGTCCCAGTGGGAAGGGGGCCTTACAGAGGAGTGCAGGGACGAGGAAGGATTTTCAGGTTCTTGCAGACTAAGTTCTATTTGTTTGATGAATGATTTATATACAAAATGTAGACACATATGTGATTTACAGTACGAAAACTTCACCTGCAATCAGGCTGTTTGTGTTTAAACAGAGCAGATCTAAGCTAGAGAATCAATGACAGCCTATCTGTTTACTTTTGTAACTTTGAATGAAGGTGGGAGTAATCACCATCACTCTCTGCTCCCAGCTCTCTCCTTATCAGACTGTGAAGAGCTTGTTTTCCCATTTGATAAGGATGGGGGGTGGGCAGTCATACAGGAATTCACCGTTTGCTTCTTTCCAGCTGGTCACTGGTACAAAACAGCGGGGTAAGGGCCAAGTGCACAGAAGCAGCTTTATTGCAGACACTCTGTGGAATGAGACTGCTCACATTTTGGGCCGTTTTCCCCCCCTTTCTTTCCCAGGAATACGTAGCCTACAGCCACACCGGCCGCATTATCCCGGCGATCTGGTTCCGTTACGACCTGAGCCCCATCACAGTGAAATACACAGAGAGGAGACAGCCCTTGTACAGGTTTATCACATCGGTGAGTTACTCTGAACCTCTCATTCTCCCTTCTCCTGCCTGCCCCTCCTCTATCTCCTGAGCCTCTCTTGTCCAGAGGGATTGGGGTTCAGCTCCGGAGCGTTGTGAGGTGATGGAGATAAAGCAGCACACTGCTGGGGCTGGACTGAAGTGTGAGGTGACTGGCAAGTCCAGTGCCCTGACAACTTGATTTAATTGGCACAAAAAGAAGGAGAATTAACCTATTCCAGGAGTGCCAGGCTCTGTCTAGGCAGGATGGGCTCTCTTGCAGCGTGTCAGAAACCTGGGAGTAAAAGCTGATGTGTTGTGCAGTAAAACTGCAATAAATTGCTTGCTGGTGGTGAGATCAAATGTGCAGAGAATCCCAGAATGGGTTGGGTTGGAAGGGACCTTAGAGCTCATCCAGTCCCACCCCCTGCCATGGGCAGGGGCACCTCCCACTATCCCAGGCTGCTCCAAGCCCCGTCCAGCCTGGCCTTGGACACTTCCAGGGATCCAGGGGCAGCCACAGCTTCTCTGCGCACCCTGTGCTAGTGCCCAGGGAGCCAGGGCCAGCCACAGCTTCTCTGGGCACCCTGTGCCAGGGCCTCCCCACCCTTTTCCACCCCAAAGTCATCCTCTTCTCACCTAGAGAGCTTTGCTTTGTTCATGTGAGGGAAAGAGAACTCTTAGATGACACAGAGCTGTCTGTCCTTGCTCTCTGTGGGTTATTTGGGTGACTTTCCCAGTAAATAGGGACAAAACTGGCAGTGCAGATTTTACCAGCAGCCACATCTCTCCTCTCCTACAAGACACTGACTGCAGGGCAGTTTTACTCAGTGCTGCTGCTTGGCTTAATATGGGAATGCCAGTTCCAGGCATTACTCCTGGGTAGAAGTGGAGAAGAGCTGCATTATCAAATTCCAGAGGCGTTTTCCTGACGAGTTACGCTTGGATCTGTCCAGAGAGCATCCTGCAGTCCTGATCTCAGCATCCAGAACAGAGCTGTGCTGGCCAAACTGCTCGTTAGGCAAAGAGCTATTTAAAGATCCTCCAGAACTTTAAAAAATGTGTCCTCAGGGAGTTGACTTAAAATTGAAGCTGCAGTGAGCTGTGCCAGTGAGGCATGGTGGAATGTGAAGCAGTTGATAAATTGGTTGGGATGAAGACCTCCTATTTTGATTTTTAAACTGTTTGACTATTTTAATTGGAAGTAACATAAACAATGTGGCCGAGTTGCACTTCAAGATTTTGATTTTGCAACTTCTGATGAACAGCAAGTTCCCTTCATTTAATCTTAGACACCCTTGTGACCTCTACAATGCACAAATAACAAGAGAAGGGGACTTGAAGCAAAATCTAAATGTCGTGGTTTAAGACTTTCTTGTCTTAGCACGTCTGTTTGGCTACAAAACATAATCCTAAAAAAGGTCAAACATCAGCATTTCTTGTGGAATCTCATTCTGTCTCCACTTCTTTCCCTAACGAATGCTCTGAGTGGTTTCTTAGGCATCCCATTGGGGGTGAAGGTGTGGAGGTGTTTTAATGAGAAACAGGATTTGGAAATTATTTGGTAGCTGGGTTTATTCTTTAATTTTATTTCCAGCATTGGTTCACTGCTGATGTGCCATTGTGTGCCTATAAATAACATCTTTGTTGAATTTGATACCCTGCTTCTGAGTTTACATAAATGTCCAGAGGAGAGGGTTTTCTCCCTGGCTGCCACAATGACCTTTTGGATTTGTATCCCATTTGAGTTTGTCTCTCATAACCTCAGAAATGGAAGTGTGTGTTTCCTACTGAGAATCCAAAAATGGAACAGCAGATTCACTTCTGTTTCTGCAAACATTTAAAGGTTGATTAATTTTCATCAATAAGGAATTATGATAACACAAGAATTTCAGTTGCTCCTCTCTTTGTCCCCAAAATAACAGTCCTCCCCACACACCCTGTTCCTCACTGGTCTAAATCTGAGTGTTGAATCACTGGCCCCAGCTTGAATTTTGCCCCATTTTGTCTTTAAAGTTAGCCAGGCACTTGCTGGCTGCTGGGCTGCTTAAGGGGAGTTCCACAGTGGATTTTTGACTACTTGATCTTATAAATGGCTGTAGTGTCAAGCAGCTCACTTGGGGCCATTCCAGTTGAATGTCCTTCCTCTGGAGGCGTGAGGATGACTCTGGTGCCAGCAGTCGCTGTGTCAGGACGTCACACAGGTGAGCCAGGCCCCCCTCAGACGTGGAGGCAGATCTTTGTTCCAGGTGCTGGATCCTGGCTCCCAGTCTGGCCCATCTGGTGCCCTGGCCCTCACTTGTGCCAGGAATGCTGTACAGGAGGGCAGCCTTGGCTCTGCCTGTGCCCCACTTACAGCATTCCAGGTGGCACTGAAATCTTGGAAGGGGGAGCAGTGCTGCAGAGGATCAAAACACCTCGTCCTTGGTTTCCCTGCCCTGTTCTGATGACAGGATCTGTTCTTTAGCCCCTTGCTGTATCTCCTTTTGCATCACAGTTGCTCTGGAGACCAGTCAGTGATGTCCAGCACTGGGCTGAGGGCCAGCAGGGATCGGGCTGGGCCATGGAAAGCATCAGCTTGTCCTGAGCAGCAGCTGTTCAATTTAAAAATCACAAGAGATGCTCTGTCACAGGGGCTCCTCCACTGTTTACTTGGACACTCATGTGGCTCTCAGTACTTTTAAATTTGGCCTGGGATGAGGGCTAATCCTGTGGACTTGAGAGAGGCTTTAGTGGGGAGGCAGTGTCAGTGTGGGAGGGAAGGACACACTGCTGAGGGATGATCCCATGGGAGAGGGGTGTTGGCTGTTCAGCAGAGAGCCAAAAGCATCTCCTGCTGCTGCTGGGAAGGTTATCTGATGCTCTTTGTTACTAACGAGTTTGCCCTCCCAAACTTCAGCACTGCAGCATTATAGCCCTGTAGCAGCATTCCCAGATCCTCTCTGCTCTGTTCTAACTCATGGCTGCTCCTCAGGTTTTTGTGGTGTGAAGAATTATCCTCATTTTCTGTACAATGTGAGAGGTGCTTCCTGTGCAGGACAAAAGGCTTTGGTTCAGTATAACTTTTTTTAATAACTCTACATGTCATGCTCCAGAAAGTTCAGTACTCAGTAAGATTTTGTATTACTTGTGGGCCAGTGGTGCCGCTGTCACTGTTCCATGAGTTTGCCAGGGATCCTGGAGTTAACCCCAGACTCTTGGCATGGTGTTAAACACAGTTTGTTTTGCCTGTGAAACTGCACTGCTTAAAATCAAGACATCCCTCATAAAGAGAAGCCATTCAGGACCTCCTGGTTGAGGTTATGGAGCAAGGGGAAAAGTTTCACTGCTGAAAATTCATGAGTTCCTCTAAGTGGCCAAACTGAAAGAAGGTTTTATCATGAGGTCAGTCTAGGGGCTGGGAGGGGAGAGCAGGCAGAAAAGCAGGCAGAGTTCTGCTGAAGCATTAAAAATTCAAAGATTTTTTTTTTTTTTCTTGGTATGAGAGGACTCATCTGGCCTCTAGGTGTGGAAAAAAAATTAAACTAGAAATAATGGAGGGCAGACCTGGATCAGAATGGTTGCAGGCAGGGTAGTTTCAGCCATGGAAACTGTTACTGACAGGTGTCACAGATTCAGCCCTGTGGCGTTTTGAAAGCGTTCTACAAGTGTTCTACAAGATGTGCTGCAGGTCAGCCCAAAATCTCTGGCTGGGATCCTGCAGCTTACCTTACTAGGAAGTACCTGAGGGTCCTACTGGTCCCCTCTATCCACTCATGTTTTCCTTTAGACTTGATCCTGCATCCCACTATCCTGTAATGCCCTGCTGTCCAAGACCCTTGTGCATTCCTTGTGTTGAAAGGGCTCTCACTGCTGGGGTTATTCCACTTTTGTGTTTCTTTTCCTTCATCCTTTCGTGGTCGGTCAAACTGAGCCCTCCTGGAGCTAAATGCAGATCATTCCCAGTATAAAACTCCATCAAATATAACTAAGTGCCTGATGCCTGCTTTCCGTAAGTACTAGAACTGTGATGATAAAGAAACACCGAGGTGCAGCTTCTGTGCTGACCCAGAGCCCAGTGCTGGTCACAAGGACTCAAAGCTCTGTGTGTGCAGGAGGGCCTGAGCCAGTGCCAGGTGTGTGTGACTCATCCACACTCAGCACTACAGGGCTCTGCAGATGAATATATATTTTTTTTCTATTCCCCAGCCCCTTGCTCTGCTGCACTGAAGTCAGATTTTCCTACCGTGTGATGCAGAATCTGAGTGTTGGACGGGTTTTGTGTTTGTGGTGTGACATCTTCTGTCAGCTGAGCTGCTGTGGACTGAAATAACCCAACTCCACGGTGGTCGTTTTCCCTGAGAAGTCACCCTGTGCCATGCCCTGAGGGACAGCAGGGAGGGGGCACAGGGCCAGGAGCTGGGCTTGTCCCCTGAAATTACTGACTTTACCTCAGGCTGGTGCTCTGGTTTTAGCAGCCTTGATCTGCTGGAATGCCAAGTGTGCTGCAAAAGCCACTTTTCCTGCAGCTCCTCGTTTCACCAAGCTCACCAAAAGCTCATGTCTTGGTTATAAGTACACATGGAAATGAGGTTTAGTTCTCGCTACCTTCACTCACCATTAATGAGCTGTTTGTTCCTTTCCCTCAGTGCTGCTGCTGCTCTTACGTTATTTTTTTGTCTGTCACTTTGCCCATGGGGTGTTGCTGTTGTGTGGGAGAAGAGACGTGGCACCAGTTCCCTTCTGTACCAGTTGCATTGCATTTTTGTAACATATATATATATATATCAATCATAGAATCATTTGGGTTGGAAAAGCCCTCCCAGACCATCAAGTCCGAGCTGTGCCCCATCCCCACCGTGTCCCCAGCCCAGAGCTCCGAGTGCCACGTCCAGCCCTTCCTTGGACACCTCCAGGGATGGGGACTCCAAACCTCCCTGGGCAGCCCCTGCCAAGGCCTGACCACCCTTTCCATGGAGAAATTCCTGCTGCTGTCCAACCTGCCCCTCCCCTGGCACAGCTGAGGCCGTTCCCTCTCCTCCTGTCCCTGCTCCCTGGGAGCAGAGCCCGACCCCCCCTGGCTGCCCCCTCCTGTCAGGGACTGGTGCAGAGCCAGAAGGGCCCCCCTGAGCCTCCTTTGCTCCAGGCTGAGCCCCTTCCCCAGCTCCCTCAGCTGCTCCTGCTGCTCCAGCCCCATTCCCAGCTCCGTTCCTTTCCCTCAGTGTCTGTCTTGCCATGAGGGGCCCAGAACTGGACACAGCACTCAAGGGCCTTCCTCACTGCCAGGTACAGGGGGACAGCCACTGCCCCGGCCCTGCTGCCCACACTATTTTTGACACAAAAAACATACGACTTACGCTCAAGACTGGGTTAATACAAACCACCTGCTGAGGAGGCAGAAGTCAAATACCACAGGATGGGCAGAAACTCCCAGGGTGCCACCAGGCAACGTTCACATGGAAAATGTGATGCACCACAACGTAACCTAATAACATTACCAGCCAAGTTCTAATTACACAGTTCTAATTTCCTAACTCCCACATTTTTTTACTTCATAACTGTGATGCTCTTTTAATTTGGTCTCTTACATTGTGTAGGATTAGGTGGTTCTGAGAATAACAACAGTGGGTTGTGAGAAGGGAACCAGATATGGCGCTTATCTCCTGACAAGGGCCTGCCTTGGAAAAAGGGGATTTGTTATGAGCTGGAAGCTGAAAGAGAGCCATGTAGCAGGGAATATATTTTGTGTTGTTGGTCTTCTCCAACCTAAATGATTCTGTGATTCTGCTCCCACAAGGACTCTGAGACAGCTTTTGTCAGGTTTCGAACTCTTCAAATGTGTTTTCCTTCATTTTCTCTGGAGTCAAGTTTGGCATTTCATAGATAAGGGAATTGAAGCAATGTGTTGCAAAGTCTGTCACTGGTGCCCCCTGATTTTTGGTGCTCCAAGTCATGCTGCCTTTGGTTTGACAGAATACACAGAATATTCTGTGTTTTTGTAGCACTTGAGAAGTGAAGTAGGCTGTTAATGCTAATCAGGAGATTAATTTTTTCCCCTAACTGTTCTTGAAAGTGATTGTGTGTTTTAATTTAACACAAGACATCTTGTGTGGAAAGCTCTGGCCCACAAAGAGTTAAGTTGGCTGCTGCCAGCAGCCCTTGTCATGGAAAGTGTTAGACAGGCTGAGCTGTGGGTGACACTGGGAGCTGGGTTTCTCTCTTAGTCACTGCCCTTCACGTGCTATTTCAGTGTCTTTTGCCTGTTTTCAAATGCTGTGTCTTGTGAAATTGGGAAAAGCCTTCCAGGCTGTGGGATTTGTAATAGAAGGCAGTAGTAGGAAGATGTGAGCAACACAGAGCTGCTGGAAAGCTGAGTTAGGTGGAGTCTAGCCTGGAAAGGAACAGTGTTCATGCTGTAGGAGCTGGGATTTATGGTTGGCTCAGGCTATGAGGAGTTCAGGATAGCACTAATTTATTCCACAGTGGAGAATGGTTTTTGTGAGTGACTGTCATGTAATTCCATCACCAGTCCTGTCACCCAGTTCTGACTGTGCTTCCAGAAAATACCCCAGCAGCAGGATCCTTCCCCCAGTGCAAACTGTAAAAGTTTCCCTCATTGCTGACAACTGTGTTTCCTCTCTCTGTGATTTCAGATATGTGCCATCATCGGGGGAACATTTACTGTAGCTGGGATCCTTGACTCCTGCATTTTCACAGCATCAGAGGCCTGGAAGAAGATCCAGCTGGGGAAAATGCAGTAGCAGTGAAACTCTACCCTCATCTCCAAGGACAGGAGCAAAGATTGAGAAATCTACCACTACCTGTTTTTGTCTTTATTTTCTATTTGATTGAATCAGTATGTTTTTCTCTAATCAGGCTGTTCAGTGAAGATGTCTTCAACAAATCAAAGAAATCTCCATGCATTTCAGAGCTCTGAGAGGGAAAAAAAATCAGTGGAATCAGGGTGTGGATTTTGATTCCCTCCCCCCAGAAAGAGAGGTTGAAATGCCATATCAGATCTAAGTAAGGATGAGAGTCTGTTCTCTGGGAGATTCCCATGGCAGTGTACAAAGTAGGGAGTAGATTGCAAAGAGTTGAACTGTCTTGTGGCACTTTTTGGAGTTCTGTTGGATTTGCATGATTAGACAATCGACTTTTGTATAGGGCAAAATTGTACATTTAGGAAGAAATTCCACCCATGGTGCCAAAAAGGTGATGTATCTGTTGGTGAGGAATGGAAAGTGTTAGTCCCCACAGCAAACTGAAGAGACAGAGGGCAGAAGTAACATATCAAGAAATGTTTTGTGCTTTTATTGAAAGCTCAGTTGTTCAGATACAACCTTTCTAATGAAGTGAGCAACCGAGAAGAGGAAGCCTTCCCCAGCTACCTTTTCCTGGGTAATCTGTGATCCCAGCAGTGGAGGACATTTCTTTTACTCTGGATGTAAAAGTGGTTTCATTTCTTCCCACTAACTGAATATCCAGTCTTGTGTTTACAGGTGGCATGAAGTAAAAACCAAACTGAGCAACACAGTTTTATGTGGCCTTTGCTTTGAAAGGGAATAGTTGTCTTTACAGCATTAGCTTTTTATTTCTTCTGTTTTTAAACACAGACCACACAACAGTCTGGATCCTGCACTTCTGCTTTATTATATTAGTGTTGTTTTTTTGAAAAGAGGTTGTATATTCTCTGTGCTCAGAAAAATGGTGCAGCCTTCTGGGTGGATGAGCACAGCTTCCTTTCTTGCTTCGTGTGTGTATGTTCACTACACCTGTCAAACACAGGAATTCTGACTTTTCAGGATCTAAGGTGCCTCCTTTTTCCTTTAAAACTCAGTCAGGCATCTTTTCTGAGCCCTGGACTGACTGTTCTCCCACAGGTACACAGGTAGCAGGGCAGCACCCCCACAGGCTGACCCTTGCTGGGAGTTTTGTTTTATTCCTCAAAATGGTACCTGAGCTTCCCTGTTCTTTCCTTCCAGCCTTGTCTTCTGGAGCCTCCAGTAAATGGAGGTGTGAGGGGAAAACTCCTGCCAGGTGTGTCTTGCATGTCGTGGTGGACATGAGTCCACTACAATTAGCCCAAATGCCCACGGGGGCATTTTCCAGAGCCTCCTCAATGTTCCTTGAGCAGTAACAGTCTCTGCATGTGTTGTAAATGTCTGAGCTGAGGATACACACATTTCAGGTGTTCCAGGATGGATAAAAATCATAAAATAATCTTTAACTCAATGCTGTAAATTCTAAGATGGTTGCAGGGTTTGTCTTGGGTGATAATTGTTGCCTTTTCCCGGAGGCACGAGTATCCAAACATCATGCTGTGGTGATACGAATCTTTGAATATTCAGTGTTATTGTTAGAGTCAGATGCATTTCAAAATAATTCCTGGTTGTCTGCTGAAATTGTCTCATTGCTTTGGAAGTAGGGAAGGTGTAGCCAGTTTTATCCATGCACCAAACAGAAGCAGCCAGCTGCCCTCCCCCTGCTGTGCTCTGCCCTGCAGTGACTTCGGACAAATGACAGCATTGGAATTTTTCCCTGTTGTTCTGGACTGGTTGCTATTACTTTAGGTGTAAACTGGATTGTGTAACTTCCTGTACCCATTCATGTATGGATCGATTTTTTTACAATTTTTTTTTCCATTTACAAAAATCAACTTGAAAATGAGATGCTTGTCTTCATTTCGGGTGTGTGTCCGTGTGCCTGTGAGTGGTACCTTCTGGGTGCTGGGATTTTCAGTGGCAGTTGCTTCTCCTGCTGGCTGAAGGATTTCCTCTAATCCACTGTGACCAGCTGAAGCTTACAGCTAAACTGTCCTAGTTTTTCCTTTTGGATTTGGTTGAGTCTTCGCTCACAGCTTGTGAACGGCGGATTACAAAGATGGGATTTTTAATATTTTAGCATCCTCCCTATGCTGAGATTTATCTAGTGCATCCTTCTGAGCTGGGCAAGGGGAGATCCTTCCAGTGCAGTGGATTGCACAGTTCCTTTTTTGAAATTTATCCTCCGGTACAATTTCTTCGACACAAACAAAGCTGGTTGCAAATTCCATGTGTCTCCTGGCATGTTGTTTCCATCCTTCTCCCCATTCCCTGTCTGTATTAAACTGCCTCCTGTGCAGTCCAGGCCAGTTCTCCAAACCAGACCAGTGAAATTGGCACTTTTTTTGTTTGTTGTTTGGGGGTTTTTTTGGTAATAACATATTTCAGTGTGCCTGCTTTCTCTGCCAAAATACCCACTGCAATAACGGAATAAATCACTTTTTCTTTGCTAGATGTGGAAACCAAATTGTACTCAAGTTCTGGCAGAACTCAGCTGAAGAAATAGTCTGTACCTTGGTTCTCTAAACCAGGTCTAAGCCTTTGAGTGCTGCCAAGCCAAGGCCACCTTCTGGGGCTGGTGGAAGCTGTGATGAGCTTGTCCTTCAGTCGTGGCTGGCTCGGGTCCCACCGTGGTACTGCATCATGTGTTTACAGAAGAATCTGCTCTTCACCTCTCCAAATGTGAAAGCAGGGCAGTTGCTGCCCCTGCATCCACGTCTCATGAGATTTCACTTTTGTTTTTAACTTCCTAAAGACAAAATGAGCTTAGCTGTGCTGTTAAATGTCCTTGCAAACAAAAGAATTCCAAGTCATAGCGGAAGGAAACCCTGGACCATAGGTGCTCATCTCTGTTCCTAACTTTGCCCTTTCGAGTCAGTGTTTTTATAGAAGTATTTGGGTTTCCAAGGAAGACATCCCCAGGGGAAGTAAAATATTTGGAACTTCTGGTTTAAATTATTCGCTCTATCTCTAGACTCCATCCTACAGTGAGAACTTGAGACGTAGGATGCTTTGCAATGGTGGAGTTAAAAACTTTTAGCTCTAGGGAAAAAGTGTGCTTAGGTGTATTCTAGGCAGTTTGTGGCCTGCTGAAGATTATTTTTTAAAAGAAAATAAAATGGAAATTAGGTATGAAAAATGGGAAGAGATGCATTTGTGAATGTTTGATCTGATTTCTCAAATACTTGCATTCAACTCCTGCGCTGTAAAAAGTGAGATCTGCAATGTGGATGGTCATGTCTGCCATCAGTTCCTGCATATTTCTCATTTAATGTTCTTTCTCTGTGTGACACGTGGACTTTTGGGGCTGACAATGACTGGGAGGAGTCTCTGCTTTGGAAGAGTCATTTCAAGTTGCAGATCAGGGATGTCAGTGAGGGATTTCTCCTTGGAATGTGGCAGAGGGGCAGAGAGGAGGAGCAGCCCTGCAGTAGCTGGTGCAGCGATGTTAAAAGCACAAGAATTCTGCATTTCTACAGTGGAGACTTAAGGAGTTCTGGCATTTGTCTTTTCATTTGCAACCTTATGTTAATAAACTATTAGCCTTTTTAGTTCCATAATTAAAAATAAAACTCTTATGTGTTTTGATTGGCTTCTTGTTGCACTCCTATTGCAAAATCAACCTAAAGGGGCTTTTTTCTTTTGTTTTTAATTACGATTTCAGTGAACTGAGCGTTATCACACAGTGAAATCACTGTAAGCCAGGTCACTGTGGTGAAAGTTAGCACGAGGCTCTTTTGTAATCAGCCCTGAGTCATGTCTGGACATTGAGTGCTTGGTTTCGTACAGTACCAAGTGTTCTAACCTCTCTTTTTTAAATAAAAGGTGAGTGGGCTGTGCTTGGGACTTGCTGGGTTTGGCTTTAGTCACTGTGCTCCTTGGTATGTGAAATAGCCCAATTTTTGTTCCCCCCCTTAATGTCCACTTAGCCTTGCTTCATAAGTATTTAGAAATAAGTGTCTGAGGCAATTATTGAAGATTAAACAATAAAGGGTTACAAGACAGATAATTTGGGCTCAAGATATCTGCACCATCTTAGACCAATTCCCTCTATGTTCTTGCTGACTTATGTTGATGTCAGCTCTATATCTTTGTGAAGGAAGAGATCCTGCGTGCTTCCAGTGACTGGAACTCGGATTTCCACAAATGATGGGATGGTGCTGAAGGTCCCTTACTCTATAAATGATGACTAAAGGCTCTGGGGAAGGTGTTTGTCCAAATCTCAGCCTGCTGCAACTCGGCCCTGAACTTTTCCAGCCTATCCTTACAAGCCCAAACCCAACCCAGCTGCATCTCACCCAATTGATTCACTCATTCCTACCAATTTTCCTTGAGAGTAAATTAATCTGTGTCCTGGAAATACCTACTAGGACCACATCTACCTGAAAGGCAAGTGTTTTGTGCAGGTCAGCTGGTTTATGGAAGCAGAGATGCAGATGGCACAGGAGCAGGGGCTGGGCAGGGGAGTTTGAACTTGGCAGAAGCCCCGGGGAACTGATGTCCTTTTGGGCTGAGGTACATGAGACCGGTGTCACTGGTGTCCCTGTGGGCTGAGGGACGTGAGACCGGTGTCACTGGTGTCCCTGTGGGCTGAGGGACATGGGATGGGATGGGTGGGGCTGGGGAGGAGGCACCAGCAGGATTGTTCCTGTTTTCATCCTTGTTTGGGGAGGGGCTGGACATGGAGGAAAGTAACTGCTGCTGAATAGGAGGGGATGACTGACTGAAAGGTGGGGATGCTCAGGTGGGTATTGGGGATGATGCGCAGGTTGGTACAGGGGACTGATGCCCGATGGATATTGGAGATGATGCCCAGGTGGGTACCAGGGGATGATGCCCAGGTGTGTCCTGGGTCTGTCCCGAGTGTGTCCCAGGTCGGTACCGGGTTCGAGGCCCAGGTCAGCCCAGGTGTGTCGCCGCTGTGTCCCCGCTCCGTCCCCGCCCGCCCCGTGCTCGAGTGGCCTCCGGCCGCCAGGGGGCGCGGGCGCCCTTGGAGTGGCGCGCGGGCTCTCGCGAGACGCGGGGCCGCTGGCGGAAGCGGAAGTGCCTGAGGTTCCTTTTTCCGGGCGGGCGGAGCAGCGGCGGCAGCGGGTGAGGGACCGGGAGCGACCATCCGGGGCCATCCCCGGCCGGGACCCCACCCAGCGCCCGGCGGGGCTCCCGCGGGGGAACGGGAGGGAGCGGGAAGGGGCTCGGGTCACCGACGTCCTGCTCGGAGCTGTGGGGCGGGAAGAGCTCGGGCTTCGGGCGAGCTCGGCCTCCTTCAGTCTGTGCTTCCGTTATGGATTATTAAATTAATGCAGCTCAGCCCGCACTTGGGGTGCCAGTGTGTGCACTTGAAAGTTGTGGGTTTGAGCAAAATCAGCGTTTAATTTAATTTAGCCTTAATTTGTCCCTTGCCATCATGATGAATGGTGCCCTGGCAAGCAGTTCTCTAGCACAGTTGTTAGAATTTAGGAAACGTCGGAAGTATCTTGGATTTGCAGATGTGTTACCTGTGCCCTCTGGTCGGGAGCTTTATTGGAGATACCGGAGCAGTGCGAGTTCTCTCTGCGAGCCCAAAATACACAGTGGGTTTATAAATGAGGGCGGTGTGACTGCAGGGCAGGATCCACGCGTCCTGAGTGCTGAGAACAGGGAGGTTTGGATGGAATGGTCTGACGTGCACGTGTGTCAGTCACAGGGTCACTGTCAGTCAGGGAGGAGACTTAAATGTTATTTGAAGTCCAGGCTGTGAGGGTTTGTTAACCAGTAGTGGGATCAAATATAGTTTAAATTGCTTTTTTATGCCTTGGCAGACTCTGGGGGGGTGGGTGATGAAGCGTAGTGTGTGTGTGTGAGTTACAAGCATCTCTCAAAGTGTTTCTTTCTGTGCAGCCAAAATGAAGTTCAACCCCTTTGTGACCTCAGACCGGAGCAAAAACCGCAAAAGGCACTTCAATGCCCCTTCCCACATCCGCAGGAAAATCATGTCCTCGCCCCTGTCCAAGGAGCTGCGGCAGAAGTACAACGTGCGCTCCATGCCCATCCGCAAGGACGACGAAGTCCAGGTACTGCCCTGCCCCAGGCTGCTCTGTCACACATGAACTTCTGTCTGTTCTGAGTTTTCAGGAGGAATTTACTCACGGAAAGGGTGATCAGGTCTTGGAGCTGTCCAGGGAGGTGGTGGAGTCCCCATCCATGGAGGTGTCCATGCAACAACTGGATGTGGGACTCAGTGTTCTGGGCTGGCAGCAAAGTGGTGATAGGTTATAGGTTGGCCTTGATGGTCTTGGAGGGGCTTTCCAACCTCAGTGATTCTATTTTCACGTGTAGCCTGTGCAGAAGGGAAGGACAAGACAAATTCACATTGGTGCTGGAGCGGGAGTCCCTGAGTATTGCAGAAATAATCCAGGTTAATCAAGTCATGACTTGGCCTGTTCAGTATTTCTAAATTCACATCACTGACAAGGAAGGTACCAGGAACACAAGTGTGCTGGCAGTTCTGCTGCTCTTCAGTTACGTGCACTGATTATTGTGCTGGATTTAAAGCTTTCAACAATAAAGCACAAAGCAAAGAATAGTTTCTTTTTTTATAGACACTTGCTACCTGTGATATTGGAAAGACTGGTTTGGAAATGAACACAAGTTAAGTGGCATTTTTATATAAAATGCGATGACAGGTGAAAATTTAGTATAAAAACAGTTCAAAATTGAGATCTTCTGGCTGAAAAGCTGCAGAGCTTTCTCATTAGGGTTTACTGAGGGAAAATGGGATTCTGATCCATTATATTTCCCGTTTTAGTGATGCTGAAATTGTCAAGTCTCTCATGTCTTTGTGGCTTGTGTGTGCAAAGAGCGGAGGTGGGGATTTCAGCCTGTGCATCTCTGGTGTCCTGCTGGATCATTCAGCAGTGGTTTCTAAGATGTGGTGGCTATCCCAGGGGTTTGGATGGTGGGTCAGTGTGTTTCCTGTGTGTAGGTTGTCCGAGGACACTACAAAGGGCAGCAGATCGGGAAGGTGGTGCAGGTGTACAGGAAGAAATACGTCATCTACATCGAGCGTGTGCAGCGCGAGAAGGCCAACGGCACAACCGTGCACGTGGGGATCCACCCCAGCAAGGTATGCTCTGACCTGGGCTCTGGCACCTCTGGGCAGAGCTGGGGGGCACCTGGACGCTCTGGTATGAGTAGAACTTGTTACCAAGTCAGGGCAACTCCCAGGATCCAGCCAGGCTGGGGAGGCGCAGATGGAGCAGCCCTTGGAGGCTTGGGGGTGCTGGTGGGTGAGAGCTGGACATGACCCATTCCAGAAACCCCCAGTGCTCTGGGCTGATGCCCCACCGTGGGCAGCAGAGGAGGGGGGATTCTGCCCTTTGTGTCCTTCCAGTACCTGAAGGAGCTCTGAGAAAGATGGAGAGACTTCTTACAAGGACCTGGAATGACAGGACAAGGGGGAGTGGCTTCACACTGACAGAGAGGAGGTTTAGGTTGGATATTAGGAAGAAATTCTTCCCTGTGAGAGTGGCAAAGCCCTGGCACAGGTTGCCCAGACTGTGGGTGTGGCTGCCCCATCCCTGGAAGTGTCCTGGGCCAGGACTTGAAGCAACCTGGGATAGTGGAAGTTGTCCCTGCCCATTGCATGGGGTGGAACTTGATGAGGTTTAGGGTCCCTTCCAACCTAATGCACTTTGTAATCTTGTGAATAACAGATGGAGATGCTGCCACAAGGAAATATTAGGGTGTCATGAGCAGAGGAGTTGAAACCAGGAATTCTTCACTGTTTCTAGGGCTAGAAAGCTGCTAGAAACGTTGGAATCTTGCTAAAATACTTCTGTGAAGAGACTTGTTTTTAAAACACAAAGCAGATAATTTAGAACAATCCTTTATCTTTGCTATGTGGCACTTGCATTGGCTAAGGAGGTGTTAGAGCCGAAATAGGTGCTCAGAACTGTGAATTGTTCTCTTTGGCTATTGTAAATGAAGTGTTTTTTAATCTGGTTTTAGCCTGAGGTGTTCAGAGTTGGTGAAAACCAGGCAAAGCCTGTTTAGATCATAACAGGAAACATTTCAAGCTAAACACAACAAGTCGCCAAAACCTGCTTTGAAGCAGATGAATTTAGTCTGCTTCAGCCTTGCCATGTGGGCACAAATGTGAGTGTTGGAGGAAAAAATCCAGTTGTAACAGGTTTTCTGGTGTAAATGGATGGTGTGTTCAGCAGAGGGAGGGCAGAATTATTCCAAAACATCATGACTTGTGTGCATCAACAACATCTGACAGACAAGGTGACATTGTGGTGGAGCCAGTGCACATACTTGTGTGTTGAATAGCAGTGAAAGAAATTGAGTTTTCTGCCGGTTCCTTATTCTGTGAAAATTTTTGTTAATGGGGGGGGGCCTAGACCTTGAAAGAGCTTTGCGTAAACATTCTGGTTATTGATGCAAAAGGAGTAGAGGAATGTTTTGTTCCGGACTTCCAGTGGGCTGCATGAACATTTTGTACCTCTCCTGGGTAAAGAGGTGGGAATTACAATTGAAAGAGATCTAAATGCACAAGGAATTGAGAAGTGTGCAGCTCTGCTGCAGCCGAGATGGGATTTCTAGGATTTGACTGCTAGTTGGATTTCTCAAGTGCTGCTTTCAGTAATACGGACACATGAATTTCTTTGCCAGTTTGAGGAGGCATGAACAGGAATTGTTGGAGAAATTCTTCCCTGTGAGGGTGGTGAGGCCCTGGCACAGGTTGCCACAGAAAATCTGTGGCTGCCCCATCCCTGGAAGTGTCCAAGGTCAGCTTTGCTGCCTTTGTGGTGATGGGATCAGCTCTGTGTTGTGGTTCAGGTGGGTTTAGTATCCATNAGGTGGGAATTACAATTGAAAGAGATCTAAATGCACAAGGAATTGAGAAGTGTGCAGCTCTGCTGCAGCCGAGATGGGATTTCTAGGATTTGACTGCTAGTTGGATTTCTCAAGTGCTGCTTTCAGTAATACGGACACATGAATTTCTTTGCCAGTTTGAGGAGGCATGAACAGGAATTGTTGGAGAAATTCTTCCCTGTGAGGGTGGTGAGGCCCTGGCACAGGTTGCCACAGAAAATCTGTGGCTGCCCCATCCCTGGAAGTGTCCAAGGTCAGCTTTGCTGCCTTTGTGGTGATGGGATTAGCTCTGTGTTGTGGTTCAGGTGGGTTTAGTATCCATCATGTTTAAGCAGAATCATGGAAATCAGATCTACTTCAGAGTAAGTATTTTATTCTGTAGTTAAAGATATATTCAGCTGCTCTTCAGTTTGTGCAAGTGGTGTGAAGCAACTGTCCGTATGCTCTGATCCTTGAGTGTGCCTGGAAAAATTGTGGCATACGGAGCCCATTCAGTCCATCGGTTCTATTGACAATATATGAGAGAGTCCATGGGTACAGCACTCGTGTGCCAGGGCTGGGCAGTGCCACGGGTCTGTCAGGTTGCTGTCCTTAACTCTGAAGGGCCCCTGAATTCCTTGTGCTCTCCCCAGGTGGTGATCACCAGGCTAAAGCTGGACAAGGATCGCAAGAAGATCTTGGAGCGTAAAGCCAAGTCCCGCCAGGTTGGCAAGGAGAAGGGCAAGTACAAGGAAGAAACAATCGAGAAGATGCAAGAATAGATGGTTTCCTCTTTGACACCATTAAAAAACTGCTAAAATTCAACCTGTTGTGTGTCTCCTCCTTCAGGAAATCTCTATATGATGTGTCCTGCGCAGCATCTAAATAAGCTTTTTGTTTAGACTTTGTAAAGAATACTCCCACTAAATTGAAAAGCTTTTTATACCTGCTTTTACTTTTAAGAACACTAAAAGCTTTTTTCCTCGTAAAGAAATGTTTCAACCCTAGAACAGTGCAGTCCTGAAACCCATCCAACAGCCATCCTGCTTCTGTCTATTCCTTAGACGTGTCCATGGTTTTAAATTAGCATCTTAATTCTGTGCACTGTATATATTGAATATTTTACCAGACATTTGAGCTAAGGCAGTGCTGGCCATGCATTTCTAATCCACTTGAATTTTTCAGCATCTTATGAATTGACAGTAAAAGGTAATATTTTAGAGGTTCACCAGGAAGGTTGTGGCCAAACACAGCACTGAATTTGCTGTGTGATTTCTTCAGGTCTGATATTAATGATAGAGCTTGAGGGCAGGGTGGGTTATGAGCAGTGCTCATGAGGCAGAGCTGACTGTTTTGAGAATGGTGGGGGTGAAGCAGTCTCAGTGCTGTTGCTGCTGCTATTTTGGATGAATTTTCTGTAAGAGATCTTTCCTAGCACTTTATATCTACATAATTGAGAGCTATTGCAGCGTGTTGAAAACAGCCCTGCAGTTCATTTACTGGCTCAGTGAAGAGCTCTGATTTCTGGTACGGAGGGGAAGCAATTTACCTACCTGAACAACACTGGGATCTGAAAAAGGAGATGCTGGGAATCGAGGAACTTTGCATTTTAGAAGTCATTCATAAACCTGACTCTGAAGCTGTGTTGGGCTGCGAGTGGGTTTTTCTTGATGTAGGCTAAGGGGTCACGGAGGTTCGTGCTGCTTAATACGAGATTGCTTCGCCTTGAGCCGGTGTTTGAGGGAGTTCGTGGGGTTCGTTCGTTACCGGGACCTTTCCAGGTGCGGGGCTGCTCTATGGGAGCCTGGCCCGCATCCTCAGTTTCCAGAGGAGCCCAGAACCAGCGCTTCC
>WBMZ01001419.1:0-17819 GCA_013400975.1 Atrichornis clamosus
GAAAAAGAAAAAAAGAAAAAAGGCGGGGGAACAGATTATGACAAGATTTTTTCAGTGCACAGTAAAGACATAAAAGCTGTGTTTGTCATATACATCTGCATGCCTTTACAGACCTTTCTTCTGACTTAAGGTTTGATTTTGTGACATATAAGGAGATGAGAACTGGTGATATATGCATTCCTCTCTTCTCATGAGTTTCAAAATAAACAAAACCAGATTTTTCTTTCTTGGAAAATGGATCCTTCAAACCCAGTGGCATATGCTGGTTTGTTTTTAAATAATTTTAGAATTATTTATGCACTTACTTAGTAATTTGTCATTTTGGTATTCCAAGAGCTTCCAATTAGAGCAATAAAGTTACACTGTGTTTTCTAAGATACCACAGTAGTTTTTATCTCATTTGACACTTATAATATGCGTAGTACAGCTACATACTAGGATATGTAGATTGCTATATTGAAGTTCTACAGCTGTCAAAGTGTAATCATTGAAAAATGTGTAAATGAATACCTGCGCTGACATCCCATTTAGTGTGATTAATTGATTTCATTAGTATTCTGCAAAGGCTTCTATGTCTTATGGTGACAGAGAAACAAACTCCTTCTATAGATGCACATAAATATTATGAAAAATAACTCACTAGTAATTTGACTCAAAGAACACTGAATAAGAGATTCAAATCATCTAGAAATTCTAGCATTACAGTAAACTCGTACGCAGTTGCACTGGAAACACGAGGTTCATCTTTCTATCAGGAAGATGACTTAGGAGGACTGGGTGAAACAGTAATATTCAGAGGACGGAAGAAGAGACAGAAGATAAGAAGTATCCTCAATGGCTCCATTGCCTTGTACTTTGAAGAATAGTTTAGGTTATCACCACATGAACAAAATACACTGGTATTGTCATTAACAATGCCTCCAATTTACAGTCACTTTGCACTGGAACAAGATCTTCTTTCATAAAGTTATTAATAAATTATTGATAGTGTGTGTATGGTTAAGTAGATCTCTATTTAACAAGCTACTCAGCCAGTTTGCAAATACCACAGTATATATAAACTGATTTTACTCTTAAGCAGTTAGAGAGTGTTCAGGATTATTTTGTTGGATCATTTTCACTGGAAGAAAAACACCTGTTTTATCTCTGCATATCCCGGTTGTGCAAATCATCTAGCCAAAGTCCTGTTTCTTAACTACAATAATAATACACAACAGCAGAAGGGTGACCTCCACATTCAGAACCCTAAGCTCTTTTTCTAGATAGGTCTGAGTTCAGAATTTTTGATCCATGTTGAATTACAAGTACCAGATTTTACTGGTTTATTCTTGTAGTGGAATATAGGTATGAACACAATTTTGATGTTTACTATTTTTTGTTAAATGAGAAGTATATCATTCTAAGACAGCAAAAATAGAGAATTATGTCTTAAAGTAATGTGAGTTAAAAATCCAGTGGAAGATTTGAAGAGGTCTGTAAGCCAGTAACTAAGACTTGTTTCTTGTTTTGGGGTTCCCTTCAGGCCAGAGTACTAGAGCTCTTCAAGGCTCTTACTGATCTTCTGGTGGCTTTCATACACTCACACGCTGTGTGATTCTCATGCAACCAAATCAGTTCCCCCTCCTTATTCTAAGAGTCACTCTGGTGTGATCATCCACTAGAGTGGAGCTGAAGCCTCCCACAACTAGGTCAATAATACTTTACCTTTACAAATCAATGACCTAGTCAAAAGTATTATCCCAGTTAAAAGTTATTACAAATATGTTGCTGGGATAACTATGCAGAGTGATATCTGCAGCCGTCTCATCATCTTTTTCACCAGCTTCTCCTACCCTCTGTCCTAGTCACTGATGGTGATTGTTGGGTCTGGATGCTGCAGATTCCAATTTAAAATGTTGCTTTAATATCAGACTATGCTTAATTGGCATTTTCCTAATCTCTTACTCAATCTCTTCACATATTTGCCTTCCTCGTAGCCTGTTCCACCCTCGGCCCTTGCTGTTGCTTCCACCCTCTCATGCACCAGCAAGGTATCACCACAGCCCACGCTGGAGCCATAATTAGGTTTCCCAGGTAAGAAGGTCATTTGGTAGATCCTTTCCTGGTTCCCTCCTTTGTCATTTTCTGGGCATGGAGCCAGGACCTGGGCATTTTGCCAGCACACATGCTGCTCTCCCACCCCACCCTGGACCTCATGTCTTCCTGCCTACCTCACCTCTGGAGCTGTGCCTGGGGCCACACCCCTCGCTACACCCCTGCTCCTGAGCGGAGCCACTCCTGGTCCTGGCCCCAACACCTCTGTGTCGGCCCTGCCTGGGAAGCCATGCCCCGAGCTGGGCTCCTCCACACACCCTTGGCCCTGTGCTTCCGTGCCAGCTTCCTCCATGCATTTCCCAGCAGTGGAACCCATCTTGGATCCATCAAGCTGTAGTGCTTGATGGGTTGAATTTTGAATGCAGAGCAAAACAAATACACAGATACAACTATAACTTGTTCTGCCTGGGAAAAGGAGACAACGTGGGCTGCATCACTCAGATATCTAACAAGTTATGGATTTTTAATTGTTTTGTAGGTTGACATAGTGACATACCATCCCCAGACATATCAGGCTCCTCTATAGGTATGTCTGCTGGCATAGGTACTCCTCTTCTCTCACAACAGCTTTTGCAGCAGCAGAACATGATCAGCCCTTGCATTAGGTCTGGCTGGGATGGAGTTAACTTTCTTCATAGCCTGCTGTGTTTTGCATTTGGGACTGAGACAGTGTTAGCAACACACCAGTGTTTTAGAGGTTGCCGAGCCACGTTTGCACAGCCCCAGAGTCCATTATTTGCATTTGATTTTCTTTCCTTTTCTCTAATCTGCCCCACCAGCAAATAATCAGGGGGTGCACACCAAGCTGGGAAAGGACACAACCAGAACAGATGGCCCAGATTGACTGAAGGTATTTTCCATGGCATATGACATTGTGCTCAGCTATGAAATCTATGGGAAAGAGGTATGGTTGTGGTTAAAGCATTTGTCATCCTAAGTAACTGTTATGTGTGCTGAGGTCCTGCTTCCCAGGAAATGGCTGGACAACTGCTGCCAATGGGAAGTAGCGAATTAATTCCTTATTTTGCTTTGCTTGCACATGTAGCTTTTCTTCACCTATTAAACTCTTTATCTCAATCTATGAGTTTTCACTTTTGCTCTTCCAAGTCTCTCCCCCATCCCTTTGGGGAGGAGTGAGCAAGAGACTAGGTGAGGGCTCAAGGTCAGCCACTTTAGCACACAAACTACTTTTGCCTTGGCTGACAAAGTCTTTTTGTTGTCATGAATAAATACAGATCTGTTCTGTGTTGCCAGGGCTCATGGAAAACAGGTACACGTGTCACCATCAGGACATGGAGGAAGAACTGGTTTTGCTTCTTGTCTTGAATGAGGAGGTATTTGAATGAAAAGGTATTTTTGGTGCTCTGACTTAATCATCCACGACATGGGTTAATTGCAAAGGCACAGAATTATTTCTGCCTCATTTTTGAGCATCTTTTCCAAGCATCGCAGTGCCAAGGAAATTCAGGAGAGAGGAAAAATTTTTGCTGTTCTGGGTAGCAGGACTCAGCTCCTCCTTAGAAACTGTCTACTTTTGTATTACTGTTCTTCTCATCCCCATCCCCTGGACAGCATGTCCAACTCCTAACAAGATCGTGAATTTTAAGATCAGACAAAATGTAGCTACTATTACCAGAGGCTGTTCATACAGGGGAGAGAAGTTAAGGGTGATAGGCAGCTCCTAACTCCCTCCATATTTATTATTGGTCCAGCTGGGAGCTGCTGGCAGCTGCTGCTGTTGTTGTATAAGAATGTGTCACCCAGGTAACGCAACATGTTGCTTTTCAATATGCTAGGACACTTAGGTGGTCAGTTCTGCCAGATTAAGGTAGTCAGTCCTATGAGTGCCATTTTCTATTTCCTGGGGCAGCAACTGATCCCCAAAACAGACTATCAAGTGTCCCAATGATGCAAAATGTGGAATATATAAAATTTTTTTAAGAAAGGATGTTCTTTGATGCTTGGTCTCTGTGTACTTTCAAGCCTAATCAACAAGAAAGAAGATTTAATCTATGAAATAGTAGCTAACAAGCTCTAAGTGATGTCTGGGTGTTAGAAGGACAAATTACTTGTCATTAGAATTGCCTTGTTAAGATTTAGAGCTTGACAGGTTTCAATGATCTCAGACCTGGGGGGAGGTTACCAAATCTTAGGAAGAAGTGTGTACCGCTTATAGTGGGCACAGGGAATGCAGAATCCACGGGCCACCAGGAAATTTGGCAGCACTCCCAAGATAAGGAAGAAACTAATAAAGACAATGCATCAACTATGCTGAATCAGCTCCAGCTGGGGAAAAGGTAGTCCTGGCAGGGGGAGACTGTGACCACGACTCAGGGCCCACTGATTCAGGAAGCCCACGACTCAAGAGAAGAGAATGACTGAGAATCATTAACCAATAGAAGACTAGCACCACTTTATAAGGATTTCTGTGGTGCAAGAGGTCTGGTATCCAAGGGCCCGCAGGCTAGGCAAGTCCTTGCAAATTAGCCCGTAAGAGTAAATAGAATTTCCATTCTATATGTGGCACAAAATCATTATTGTGCAATTTCACTGATTTGGTAATGGCTGTTGCCATTCCAATCCTGTGGCAACATTTCCACCATCAAACCCAGATGAGTACATAAATGTGATTGTTTACTGAAGGTGCACATCTCATAAATCCCCTTGCTTTTAAAGCCCAGCTATTACTAAGGCTTTGCCATCTTAGTTCCGTATTTTTCTTTTGCTCTTAAGAAAGAAGCTTTTATGTAGTTCATGTAAGCTAGTAAATAAAACAAGAAGTTAAAACTGATTAAGTTATTTTGACAGCTCTTTTGCCATCAAAAATACTGTTACTAGCATCTTTTTGCTAGTAATTAAATTAATGAAACTCATCCTATCTTTATGGTGTGATAAAACTTGTGAGTGATTCTTTCATCTGATGAAATAGACCTGTATAAGGCAAAATTTGTGGATGGTATTACAGGAAAATGAGAACATATATAAATTTTTCAGGATGACACTGGTCATTATACCAAAAGTTAACAGAAAATGCTGCAGTGATATCAATATAACCTGACTATATACTTTAATATAACTATAATTTATATATGTGTGTGTGTGTGTGTGTTTGTGTGTAACCTCTAATGCCTTTCCTGTGGAGTATTGATACAATTCCTCAGGTTTTCATTATTCCTCGTGAAAAAATAAGTAATGGATTACATAGTACAGTCACATTTTAATGCACAGAACCTTCATGTTCTTTTCAATACGAAATACAAAGTCTGTATGGTTCATTAACAAAGTGATAATTTGCAAGAAAACTTCTAATGTATTTAACTGCAACAGGTAAAACTTCTTAACTGTGCATCCCTTCAGGACCCAGGGATTTAGTTGGTCTGCACCAAATGTTTTTAAATACAGGTTGACACAATGAGAACACTTCAAGCACAGATTTACCCAGAAGGAGAGCACCAAAGGGGCTGAAGTTACCCTTCTAATATTACCTGCTATCATCTTCATGCTCCCCATGAAGAGCTTTGCAGAGCACACAGTTCTCTCTTACAGGCTTACACAGACTGACTATTCATAAGTGGCTGGATTTGGTGCCACAATAAAGGTAGCCAGGATGGTGTGTGGATGAAAGCTAGGAATGGAACAGCAGAGATAGTTTACAGGAGAGCTGCTTGTTTAGCAGAAAATCTCATACCACAAGAATGGAGTAGGCTGAATAAAAGAAAACCATTCGATTTTGCATCATTGTTTCAAATGTATTGAAGTTGCTTCTATTTCCCCACCTACTTAAATCCTCTTCTTTTACTACCAGGTGCACTGGAGAGGGTCCTTTGCCTTCAGCCATTCTGTACTGATCCAGTTCTTTTAATTTAATCCTGTTATTAATATGCAGAGTTGCTACTTCAGTTTTTAATATGTTTAAAATAATCCTTCCAAGCCGACCTCTTTTGCCTTTGCACCAGGATTGTTAAACACGGGTTGTGTGGGGAACCTGTAACACACAGTTCTCAGCATAGAGCCAAGGAAAGACAATCTTCTCTCCCACACTGCTCATGCAGCTCCTGGTAATATTCTGGCTTCAGAATCTCAAACCTGTGTTACTCTGAAGCAGATTTACAGGTAGAAATAGAAATTGAATTAGATAATAGAAGTGTAGAGTTTAACTCTAGCGCTTGTAAAGCTCACTCCGTGCTAACTCCTTCCTTTCTCTCCTCCTTCAAGACCGCCGTACTAGTTGCACATGCAAATCAATGAACTGTGAAGCCAGTTAGGTATTTAGCATGAATTCATCAAGGAGAAAAGAGAACACAAATCTTCTGGCTTCATCTCTCCCATTAGTGCCAGTAAAGGCTCCTGTGCTACATGTCACAGCCATAGTCATGTAATGCATACCCACTGTTTCCTCAGTTCCCCACATTAAGATCAGGACTGCAACTACACCCTGGCTAGATAGTAAATTTTCAGTGGTTTCATTTGGATAGCCCTTCATTTCCATCATGATAGTAGGGCCTGAAAGTTCTTATCAGACTTTCCAACTACAACTCCATTACAGGCTGTGTTATGAATAGTACAATAAGCCTATTGTTATCTGGGGTCCAGTACTAAAGAGCTCTGCAAAAGTGACAGTGCAAAGCAAGTTTCAGAGTGATCACTTAAACAGAGCAGTAACATCCTGCTGGACTTTATTTAATATATTACACATATTAATTAAAGAGCTAATAATTCGGTGGAAGGAAAGAACATCTGTAGTTCCTGATGTTACTTGAATTAGAATTAACAAAGATATTTATCACTAAGGATTTATCTATACTGCTTACATATTTAATTTATTAAAAAATCCTGTTCAAACTATAATCTGTATCTATATCCTTTCTCATTAAGCATTGGGTATCCATTTCTCATTGAATCTAATTAAGTATACTTGATGAGAGAGTGAACAAAAATAATTGACAAGACTCCTTAAATTCCCCTTAAAACATTCAGCTATGGACTTCAATGGGAGTTAAATCAAACCCTAAATTAAGAGCTAAATTGCTTCAAGATTAAAACAACTTGTTTCAAAGCCTGGGGACAGTTTGTTTAATTTTACACTGTATTGGTATTCTTTTATTAAGTGTACAAACAGGTGGGATGGGATTCCTCTCACCTAACTTTAGATGTATACAGTTTACAATTTGGAGCTAGTCATGCCAGCCTCCCTTTATATTCCATGGAGAGAAAGAGCCTCTTTTAAGACATGATTCATCTGACCTATTTAAATGTCTACTTTAGAATGAGATAAATTGTGTACTATAACCATTTGGTCTTCTTCACTGAAAATAAAGGTAATTAGGCAAATTCATTTAAAGGGAGTTGTCTGCAGTACAAATGTTTACATTAAGTAAAATGAATTCTTTCTTTGGCAGATGAAGATATTTAGACTCACCATCAATGTATGTAGAAGAGGATAAGACAGTGAGTTGAACTGAAGCACAAATGTGTCTTTTACCTGATCTTCCAGATGGAACTTGCTTGCTATAAACTAAGCAAAGGTAAAATATTTTTTACTCAACGATACTCTTTATTCTTCTGACCTACTATACTCATAGCTGACCAACATCAATAGCAACTGATATTTAAAAGAATGACTTTTGAACAGGTTACTCCTCCTCCCTCCACTGTTAGGGGTATTCATGCAAACACAATAAAGTAATGATTTTGCCTTATTCTTGTGATCCTCTTGCAATAAAAGCACTCTTGAAGTTAAGTGCTGAAAATGATCACAGAATTGTGTGCGATATAATTAAGTCCAAGACAATCTGCTGCTTACCTGAAATGAAAGGCATTTTCAGTCCATAATTTATATTAATTTCCCCTGGCATATTCACAGAGGCATTCTGATTTAGCTATATCATAGTTGCTGTACCTTGGTATCCAAAACAGAGCATGTAAATAAACCCAGCATTTTCTCTGAGGCATTAATAATTGTACTTGCTTCAGGGTTTAAACCGAGTATGATATGGTTTTAGCTCAAAAACAATTTAACTAAAGATATCATTAAGATTTTCTGTTATGCAACTTTATTATAGATCATGAGATTTTTTTATTGCGTTTCATTTATTTTAATTTTCTTAATTACATGAAAAATGAAGTAATAATTTTTGTTAAATTTACTACCATTCTTCTCCACCCAGCACTAGAAATCATTAAATTCTAAGGACACCCACCAGTCATGGTTGCTGGTAGCTACTATCTCTGATAGTCTGGTTATTACTCTCCAGTAAAAGATGACCTGGTGTATACAATGAAACAAACTTCCTCACGATGGGTTGCATTTACATCTTGCAGTAAGTACACAGAAGTATTACATTTCTCTGCAAACTTTTGAAGAGTGTGACATACATGCTACAAACCGGTTGGAACCACAGAAACATAAAGTAATCTACATGGACTCTGGGAGCTTGTCAGGTTGAACCCCTCTCAAAGCCGGGGCTAACTCCGATGTTAGATGCTCAGTGCCTTCCCCAGTTAAACGTTACATATCCTCAACCTTCCTAGACAATATGTTATAGTGTTGGATCAACCACAATTCCATCATTGGAGGTGTTTGAAGGCAGGCAGGGTGAGGTTTGAGCAACTTGATCTAGTGAAAGATGTCCCTGCCCATGGCTGAGGGGGTTAGACCAGATGATCTTTAAAGGCCCCTTTCAACCCAAATAAATACAGGATTTTTCTTTTTAATATAGGTGAATAAGAATTTTTTCATACAATTTATGTCAATTGTTACTTGTCCTTTTGTGTTGGAGCTCGAAGGAGATCTCTCTGTAATCATCCACAACAATTAAATCCCCTTAACGTTTTCTCCGGACTGAACAAACCCATTTCTCTCAGCTTCTACTCATGTGTCACAGGCTGCAACCACCTGGTCACCTTTATGCTCCCCCGCTGGACTTGTCCCTGTATGCTAATGTATCTTGTATTTGGGAGTCCAAACCTGAATACAACATTCCAGCTGCAGCCTTCTGAGTTCACAAGGAAGTCGCTTTCCCTGGCCTGCTGGCTACACTCTTAATAATGCAGCCCAACATGCAGTTAGGCTTTGTTGCTGCAAGGGCACATTGCTGGCTCGTGTTTGGGTTGTTCACCACGACCCCCAGGTCCTTTCCCAAAAGACTGTGAGACTGTGTTCTGGCCTGTCAAATTGTACGTAGTGACATAGTATCTTAGAGCTTTACGTGAGCTTTACTTGCCTTTTTTAACTTGCTTTTTTAATTAGTTTAACTTGCCTGTTTGAAATTCAAGAAGTTTCTTTCAGGCTATTTCTCCAGCCTCTTGAGATCCCCCTGAATAACTGCCCTGCCCTCCAGCACACCATCTTTTCCCCACAATTTAATGTCACTTGCTAATGAGGATGCATTCCATTTCATCATTCAGGTCATTAGTGAAGATGTTAAATACCACCAGAGTCACAATTAATTTAAAAAATACCACTCCTAACTGGCTGCTAGTAGCTGCCAGCTACTAACCAGAACTCTTTGAGCCTGATGGTCCAATCATTTGTTTCATCAGCCTCGTAGTCAACCCATCTTGTCCATATCTCTCAAATTTGCTTACAAAGATACAACCAAATATGGTCTTGTTAGTCTAGCTAAAGTCAAAATAGCCAATATCCATTGCTTGCTTCATCCCCAAAACAATCATCATTGAAGGCAGCCAGGTGTCTGTGGTAAAGCCATGCTGGCTGCTCTAAAACTATATTAGCGTTTTGGGGGATTTTTTTGTGAAAAAAGAACAAATAGATCACCCTACACAACTATAGCAATTCCAGGGACTATAGATGGAATTTATAATGGTGTCTTGGTTTGACCCCATCCAGCAACTAAGCTGACTCCCAGAGGCATGAGGGAGAGAATCAGAAGAGTAAAAGTGAGAAAACTTGGGGGTTCAGATAGAAATAGTTTAATGGCACAGAAAAGGAAGAAAATAACAATAATGTTAATTATCTTAATAATAGGAATTAGAATACACAAGACAAGTGATACACAATGCAGTTGCTCACCACCCAGCCAGTTCCCAAGCAGCAGCCCCTGACCAGCCTTCCCCCTGGTTTATATACTAAGCATGATGTCACATGGTATGAAATATCCCTGTGGTCATTGGGGTCAGCTGTCCTGGCTGTGTCTCCTCCCAACTTCTCGTGTTCCTCCAGCCTTCTTGCTAGCAGGGCACAAGAAGCTGAAAAGTCCTTGACTTGGTAGAAATACTACTTAGCAACCTAAAGACATCAGTGTGTCATCAACATCATTCTTGTTCTAAATCCAAAGCACAACATTATTCCAGCTACTAAGAAGAAAATTAACTACCAGTCCCAGCCAAAAACAGAACAGATGCAGCAGTAGATTTGGGCTACCTTTTGTGTAACAACACATGCAGGGGAAAGCACAGGAACGTATGAGCTGTGTCTTTACTGTCATATGAGCTTGGACCTGAACTAGCATCCCTTGCCTATGTTCCTCATGTGATGAGTCATGTGGAAAAACCCGAGTCAAGCATAAGCATGAAAGCTGCCCTATAAGAAATTAAGGTACAACTAGAGGAGTTCTGTGTTTGAATGTAATTCCTGAAAGCAATTTGGATGCAAAAATGCACAGGTAATTTGGATTGGTCTACTGCAAATCCTACAAAGTTGTCCCATAATACAGAGCAGCCTAATCTATCCCTCTGTATGCCCTCATATCTTGACACCACTCTGCTTCAACTCTGAGACCCTTCTTTTAGCTGTTAGCAGTGAACTGCAAAACTTTTAAGACTTTGACAGTGAAGAACATCTGGTATCAAGAGGGGATCTGTTGGCTCCCAAGAATATAACTTTTAGTAGTATTTGTAAATATCCAAAAAGTATTTCAGGACAGCCACTCCAACAACATCTCATGGCAGCTGGTCATGATCACATTAGCAGAACAGCTGACCAGAAAGCACAAAAGAAGATAAATCCTCAGGAACATCTTATCTAAGACAAGGAGCCCTCTGCAACCACGTAAAACACATATCCATGACTGCAGTCATAGATCTAGCACTGTGATAGCTGAAATCCCAAAGGCAGGTCTCTTACATTGAGGCACTATTTGTATCAAAGAATTCTAAGGTACTCCACAGCCCATCCAGAGGTGGCAGTACCCTGCCGTGAGCCCATCACCCCAGGTTTCACATACATGTTCTCCAGGTATGTTCATTAAAACCTGCAAATGCTCATAATGGTTCAGATCATGTTCATCTAGCTTAGTACCCTGTTGCCACAAGTGGTCATAAGCAAATGCCCACGGAACAAGAACAGGACACGTGTACATGAAGCTCTCTCAAAATGTGACTATTCTTACCTCAGAGTTTTTTCCAAATGGTTTCTTTATTAAATAATCTTGAATTAATCTCTTCTAACTCTTTCTACAGTCTCCCCTTCAAGCTTTTTTCTTCAAATCCTTTGACAAGGAGTTGTACAAGTTCATCTCCTTTGGTTTGCATTGAAATCAGCTTCTACTAGATCAATTTGATGGCCACTCATTCTTGTACTTGAAGAAATGCCAAAGTCAATTCCTTTCCACCATTTCTATATCATATAGAAATATAGAATATATAGAACTCCATGTTCGAATTCCATCACTTATATGGAGAATATATATGAACTTATATTTAGAATATACATTCAGAAATCTGTGTTCATATGGTATATGAATAAGTAATATAATCTTCTGTTCCATACAGAATTCCACATTCATATATAAACTGTAAGTAAACTATGGATTTTTTTCTTTTCTAATAAATTCTAATATTTGGTTTCCTTTTCTGATGTTTTCACAAGTTATGCATGTCATAAAGACCTTGAATCTAAATGTTAATAGTCAGAACAGAGTCCATTGCTTACTTGTGGAAATTGCAGGATTTTTTTCCACACATATTTCCTAGTCATTACAAAAGCCTCTTGTGGTCCCTCACAGTATGCCTTTGTCCTTATTATCCTGAACATCTTCATATCACAAACTTTCCCACCACACCAGCAAACTTGATCACCTCACTGCTCACTTTTTTTCCAGGTCACCTAAGAGTGTGCACAAAGCTTTGGGAAAATCAGTGGTTACCAGTGGTTGTGACCAGTTGTTACCAGTGACCTTCTTCCACTGTAATAAGTAACTTGTCCTCTTACCCTCTGTTTCCCAAGTTGTAACCTGTTGTTTACCCATAAAAATGACCTTTTATTTAATCTCAGGACTACTAAGATTCCTTTGAAGCTGTTGATAATGGTACTGTCAAATGTCTTCAAAAGTACAAGCAGATTGCATCAACCTGGCTGTCTGTGTCCAAATATTTGCTGACATCCTTCAAAAAGAGCACTGTAAAGTAGGAGATTTGCTTTTAGAAGCCACACTGACTCTTCCATAGTGCTTCTTTTATATACGAATCATTGATCAGCCTTACAGACTCTATGATGAGCTTCTTGATCTGCTGAAGAAGGGGTTAGTCCTGGTTTAGAGATCTTTTTTTCTTTTTTGTCTGCTTAATTTTTTTTAATATATTATCAGCCAGGATTTATGAATTTTTCTATTTTCTTCATTTGGATATGACCTCAGTGTTTTTAAGGTTGCCTTCTTGCTTCTAATGACATCTCTTCCTTATTGTTTAGTCATGCCTGGTTCTTTGTACCTTTACTCAAGCATGTCTTAATAGGTTGCATGCACTGGCGTATAACCTTAATATATTAAATGCATAATTCTGCCATGTCCCAGGTATTGGCCTCTGGTGATTATATTTATGCACATATTAGTTAAGGAGAAAAAGAAGGTTACCTAGTTTCTGCTAAGAGAGCCAATGTTATATGCAGTACTAGCCAACCTATAGCTCTGACATGCCTATGGCTATGTCAAGACATCAGACCTATAATAAAGCAGAAATCCTGCATAATTTCAACCAAACATGTTCGCCCTCCCATTCCAAGCAGTGGTTTTATGCTCCGGATATGTAAAGGTAACTATGTGCTTCATATGCCTTTCCAGGCTGCTGCCCTCTGAAGCAAATGCCTAAAATCCCAAAAGCCCTGTGAGGGATCCTTCCCAGAATATTCTCTTCTCTCTAGTTCAGAGAAAGTGCAGTCCCTATGAATATTAAAAATGAAATTAGTGATTAACTGAATCCTAAAAATATGGAAGGAAGAAGGACAGACAGCCAGTCATAAGGAAAAAGCAAAACAAAGAGGTGTCATGGAGTAATTTTCCAAAGCAGAACCAAATACACAGAGAGTAGTGTCAGGAAGGGTGAGGGCCAGACTGCAGCCACTATTTCAGAGATTTGTCTCATGACCGCTTTTCCTTGCTGGTATGCAATGCTAATATGCTTTTGAGACATCACTCTTATCTTTCTTCTGGTAGGCAAAAACCAGATCATATTTTGCTATCATGCCCTTATGTCATTCTAAGGTATCAACAAGTCTATTTCAGCAGAAACAACCCTGTACAGGAAAAGAATTGAGGAGTCCACAGTGAAAATGTCTGGGGTAGGAAGGCCTTGGAGCAAGAAGCAGCAAGCAGTACTTGTAAGGTGAAGAAATGTGTTGTGTGGGCAGAGCAGAGTCTAAAAGTGGGGAAGGAAGCAGTCCACACTCAAGGGATGGAGAGTTAAAAAGAAGCAGGTGAATGAGAGGAAATTGTGAAAAGGAGCAGTCTGCAGCCACACAGGCTGCAAGATGTGACTTGTGAACGCAGTGTCCCTTGAAGTCTGGCTGTCCCTGTGGGAGATCAGCTGCCTGTGGCATTGACAGGGTGGTCAGTGATGGCCCACACTCGGCAGCTGGCTCAGCCTGGTCTTGGCTCCCTCCTTGTCTCACAAGAGGCTGCGTAGCATGCAAACAGTTACAAAAACACAAACAACATTTGGATGTCAATGTCCAGGCAATCCTCAAAGTGCACCACTTCACAGCTAAAATGCCTAAATGAAAGTCCAAAGCTCTTTTGAATTGGGAGTTGAAGGCCCAGTGAAAGAACCCAGAAGACACTCACCACTCAGTGGAAATGTTGACCTGTGGCAGTGGGAACCATACACTGCAAGCTTCCACGTCCCCTGAAACTCAGATGGATCTCCAGGAGTTAACACACATAAATAAGTAATGACTTTTAAAATAAACTGAGGTATAAACGCTGGGCTTGTTAAACAGAGGAGAGGCACTGCTTTTGTCCTTACAAGTAGTAGCTATTTTTGACCTAGCTTAGTGTTAGAAATATTCATTTCAAAGACAATAAGCAGATCTAGTACATTTTAAATGAAAGATGCTTCATATTTATTCTTTGCCTTGTCATGAAGCCATTCTCACTTAATGCAGGGAGTTAATTAAACTAGCCTTCACTAATCTGCGTGACAATTTACGCAGTAATTAGTCCAACAGGAATAGACAAGACCTTACAGTTCTTTCAAGCCTCAAGGCTGATACGAGCTTCAAGGCCAATTGCTACAAGATTTAGCCATTCCTCTCAATTCCCTAGCTATAGACCAACTTTTAGAATCAATCCTTCTGGCTTTCCAGAACCCTACACTTTGAATTCCTCCACTGAGAATAAGTGGAATTAGCACCACCCATTAGTACAGCAGTATTTGTGAAATGCAATTTTTGAAGAATTTGCCCTATAATTAAGGTATATGTGTCAGCATCCTCTTTAATGGCATTGGCAATTAACATTACTAATGATGTCTCATGTCTGCAGCCTCTCATATGCTATTTTGACCCTCTGTTTCAGGTTTTTAAACCAGAAAGTGCAACTTATTTACAAGAAAGCACTTCTGTGTCCTCCTGGGACAGTGGTTAGCTAAAAATCATGGGAAAAAAATTTAAAGCATGTATCTTATCTTAGGCTTATGCAACAGAAATTAAAGCACATAAGGTGCTAGAGATTCTAAATACTGGGATACAGGCAGTGTTTTCTTGCCATCATGATCCATATATGAAAAAGACATATATTGTAAAGTGAGGTGGAGAAATGAAGAGACACTTGGAAAAGTGGTTATTTTTCACAAAGTTAATTTCTGGTAGAAGACTCCATAGATAGGAACTCTTTCTAGTCACAGTCCAATGCACATTTTGTAATGATTATATGAGGTACCAAAGATGCTAAGTAAAATGAAGGTCTTCTTATCATACAAATGGCTATGCCTAAATCTAAATATTCTGGATAAAAGCCATTGAAATAATAACTGCTGTGAAGTCTGGCAGCATCCCTTTAAAGCCACTAGTGTATGTACTTGTCACTCTTCTAAATAATTCCATTGCTTTTTACAGATTTCTTTCTTATTATCTGAAAGACTATGCATTGCTTGTGCATTAAATGAACACCCTGTCCCTGCTTCCCTCTGCACCAAAAAAATGCCAACAGATATTTTAATGAGGGGAAGAAAAAAGCACCAATTAATTAGATTTCTAAAAATGAAGAAAAAGGTTAACAGAAACTTCGAAATACAATTCCACTCTTGACCTACAGGCAGGATAAATACAATAATAGATAGTCATCAAATTTGTGGGGGAATGTCACTCTTTATTTGTAAGAACTGGAGTGCATAACTTCCTTGCAAAACCATAAGAAAATGCATATCCTTCCTATATATTCTCTATGTATGTATTGATTTTTTCATCATAGAGTCATAGAATGGTTTGGTTTGGAAGGGACTTTTAAAGGTCATCTAGTCCAATTCCTTGCAACTGGCAGGGACATCTTATAGGTTGCACAGAAGTTAAAAACCCATAACTCACCCATAAGAGGAAACATTGTTTTTAAGGCGAGTGTGGGCATTGATGAGCTTCATTGCAACAGATTTACAGAAAAAAATGTTACCATGTTCTTCCCCAGCTCTGGGAGCCGATCCAGTATGATGCAAAAGCACAGTGAGTAACTGCTTCCCGTATCGTGCAGGCCCCAACCAGAAAGGGAGAGTGATGTCTAATTCACTGCCTGGGAGAATCCCCGGAAGAACTCCATACACTCAGCTTCCCTGGTGAAACACTCTATTATGCTCAGTACAAGAGAATGGGGAGGACAGGACGCTTACCCTTAGAGAGAAGTTCTCCTAGTTCACCAGGGACAGCTGTGGCTCTTGCACCTGTAGAAACAACACACTTGGACTTTACCCAGAAGTATCTCCCCTACACTATTAAACTTCACTGTCTTTTCTCTGTGGGAGACACCCTCTCTCCACATCACAATTGTTCACAGTTTGGTTTTTTACATTTTCCTCCATTGTCTCATAGCCTTGCTTTTGTTGTTTGGTCACCAGGAATCAGATAAGTTCCTATTTGGACCAGACTAGTGATGCCAGAAGCTATGCCAAAACAAGGAGCCTCCTGCAACTTATTATTCTTGCTGTGCTCTAAGGTCCTTATTTCTACTTGCACCACTCAGCTCCCTAGTGGGGAGACATTATTCCACAGCCCCACGTCAGCCTGCTGCAGGGTGGGAAGGTGGCTGCGTGCATCACAGCCCTGCTCCTGCTGCACACTGCCCTGCCTTTTTCCACTGACTTGCTTTGCCATAATAAAAACTGTGTTTTCTTTCACAGAATCATAGAATGTTAAGGAGTTGGAAGGTACCTTAATGATCACCTAGTCCCAAACCCCCCTGCCATGGGCAGGGACACCTCCCACTAGACCAGGTTGCTCAAGGTCTTGTCCAACCCGGCTTTGAACACTGCCAGGGTTGGGGCATCCACAACCTCCCTGGGCAAGCTGTTCCAGTATCTCGCCACCCTCANGCCACCCTCACAGTAAAAAAATTCTTCCTAATATCTAACCTAAATTTCCCCTCTTTTAATTTGTACCCATTACTCCTTGTCCTATCACTACAGTTCCTGACAGAGTCCCTCTCTGGCTTCCTTGTAGGCCCCCTTCAGACATTGGAAGTTTGCTACAAGGTCTCCACATCAAACCTTCCTTTTTCCAGGCTGAACCGTCCCAGGTTTCTCAGTCTGAAGCAATTCAGTGTAATTCTCTTTCTCCATCTGCAGTTTGGCCCTGAATAAAGCCCTTCTTAGATGGAAAAATTTCAAAGGACATTTTACAAATTATTCAGCTAGTACGGCATACTAGACAGGCACATACTTTGGAGAGGCACAGCAATTCGTGGTGCTCCCACCAGCACAGAGCTGAGTTGCACTGAGCCGTTAGAATGGAATCAGGATGAAATAACTTCCGAGATGTGGTTATAACTCGCAGTTCAAGAATTTATGTACTCTACTATTTCTTCGGGAAAACTTTAAAGGAGAGTAAATAGGAAACGCTGCCCCGTTCTACCCCCATGGAAAAGCTGCCGCTTTGCATGCACTCCGCAAGATTACGGGCATGTGCCTCTGCAGCGGCGGGACGCGGCGGGCTCAGCGGAGGGGCTGCCGGGGGCCGGGCGGCGCCCGGGCGGAGCGGCGGGGCGCACTCTGGTGCCGCGGGGAGCCGGGCAGAGGCGTGGCGGGGCTGCCTGGCGGGAACAGCGCCATGACCGCCATGGGGGAACTGCAGCGGCTCCCCCGGACGGGCGTGTGCTCCCCTGGCAGCGCCAAGGCAAACACCGCGCCGAGCGCTCAGCGCATCACCCGACTCAACCGCGGGCCGCTCGCGGTGGGGTATGAGCATGGGGCGAGCGGCGACTCCAAAGCCAACTCCGCTTCCGGCTCCGTCTTCGACCCCGACAGCGGTGCCACCTCCCCTTCCCGCTCTGCCCTGCCTTGCCCTGCCC
>WBMZ01001425.1:0-13158 GCA_013400975.1 Atrichornis clamosus
TATCATCTGTACACTGTGGTAATGGACTCTTTTAGTCTGTCCGTATTACCAGCTCAGGCCTGGTAGGGTTGTCGGCTTTCCAGGAAAGATCTCCTGGGTATTGACCTGGACCCCCTGGATATCCCCAGCAGCGGTTCCACATGTTACACAGGAGACCACAGGCTTGCTTTTGCCCCTGTTAATTGCTAAGCAGGGATGGGAAAGGGGAGAAGCAGACAGGCTAATTGTCAGCAGGCCGTATCGTGGTGAAAGGGGAGCAGCCCTGCTGTCTCAAACTTCAATTTGCAGCATCTGTGTAGCCCACGTAATAACAAAAGCCTCTCTCTTTCCCTGCCTCCAATGTGCAATCTGTGTATGTGCAAACATAGCTGCTTTCCACTGAAGTCTACGGGGAAGGCCTCCTATTGAAGAAAGATATTTAAAACCTATAGCCAGGGAATGCACTTACCTGGCCGGGTTAATTTTACTTTTTGTTTTCTATTTTGAATCTGTGTTTTTCCTTGATTTCCGTGGCGATGAAGACGGGAAATCAATGTGTTAAAAGAAATGCTAGTACAATTTGAGTTCAGAGTGAGGTTTAGTATCTCCTAGGCATCTATTCATTGTCTCATTTGTGAGCAGTATAAAGACAGGAGATGATAAAAAAATGAGCAAATTATTGTTACATCAAGATTTAGAGTGGCCTGCTTTTTAAAAAGATATTTTTAATAGTCTTTACCCAATAACTGTACCCAATAACTATTTGATCTCTATGAGAAATCCTGTCCCCACACAGTAGCTTTGCGAGATCAGAGACATAACAAATGTTATTTTTGCTGAAAATTATTTAAGTCACATACTATAACATCAGCGTGGGAAGGGCAGGTATGGTAGACATGAAGCTAAATGAAAGGCTACATTAAAAATATCTTGCTATGATAATTTGAATTTCTTGTGATTTTGATGCTGTTTTTTAATTATCATTGGAAAGTCTACATTTTTCCTATCATCTCAGTACTCTGGACGAGAGAGCAAGCATGTCTTGTAACTCGTCTGTGAAGCAGCAGTTTTACATCCCAGCATGGGATATACTCCTGGCACTGCCCAAAAGAGAGCCGTGGTTAATAGTCCCTGGATAACCCACCTCTTGTCTTCCTTGCTCTGAGACTTGGTCCAGCCTTTCCTCTTGCAGAAATCTGTGTCAAGTGGGACTGCAGCTGTGTGGCACTGCTCTCTCTCAGGAGAGCCGCTGCCAAGAAAATAGTAGGATGAATGAGCCTGCTGACCTGAAAGATTGGAAGGTATACATAAACATGCCCAGTGCATCAGCCTGGCTTCCCTGCCTGGAGGAGAGGAAAAAGAGACATACACGACCGTGACTATTTGTTGAACTGAAGCCTTCCTCTTTCTGTCTTTACTTAAGCCTGAAACAGGGTACCAGGACTAATCTAACTGGGATTTGCTGTGATCCAGCACTCTGCTGTTGATTTTTTAGGGGGGCTTTTTAGGGAGCTTGGGTAAAGCAGCTGTGTCGATACGCCCTTGCCTGCACTGTTAGGGTAGAGCAGAAGCAGGATGTGTCAGGGACGGGGCAAACTGACTCCTGTGGGATGTGATGGCATCAGTGCCAATGAAGATACAAGTGCCAGAGTTCCTGCAGTGCTTCCTTCAGGGACTGGGTGCCCTAATAAATGCTTTTAAGCCCTGCTGAGGGCACAGAGTTGTCTGCTGACAATCTGCCTCCTGAGGTCTGCATTTTCCAACCTGGCTCAGCCCACGTGTCTCTGCCCTGTTACTGCCCTGCTGCCTGAGGTGAGACCAACTCAGCTCCAACAAGCAGCTGAGATTCCTCATTCTGTCTAATTGATTGCCTAGAGGAGATCTTGTCTGTGTTTCAACATCAGTTATTTTGNGCAGTGCTTCCTTCAGGGACTGGGTGCCCTAATAAATGCTTTTAAGCCCTGCTGAGGGCACAGAGTTGTCTGCTGACAATCTGCCTCCTGAGGTCTGCATTTTCCAACCTGGCTCAGCCCACGTGTCTCTGCCCTGTTACTGCCCTGCTGCCTGAGGTGAGACCAACTCAGCTCCAACAAGCAGCTGAGATTCCTCATTCTGTCTAATTGATTGCCTAGAGGAGATCTTGTCTGTGTTTCAACATCAGTTATTTTGGGTATAGCAGATCAAGTTTCTCCATACAGAACGGATGTTGCTTCCCAAAATTGCTTGTAATCCTCTGTGTTCACATTTTCCATGGGTGAGGAGGAGTCATTTGACTTCTTTGTGATAAACAAGACTCAGTGAGGAAAATAGCAGTGCTGGCTTTTTATTTATTGACTGGTAATGTTCCTCCTAATGCAAAGAGCTCTAATGCTGCATATGCTCCTCAAGACTTATTTGCCCTGTCAGCTGCCCCTTATTGTTTCCTTCAGACCCTGCTGATTATCTCAGTTTCTTAGGCTTTCCTTTCCTCTAGTTAATCTATAGCTGCAGTTTGCTTCCTGCTTTGTGTCCATATGCCAACCACAGTTTGCCATTTACTCTGCCAAATTTATAGCTACACGCTCAACCAATAATCTGTCTAGGTAGCCAGTATGAATTATGTGCAAAATGTTGTTTCCTAAATCTGGAAGTGATTGTGTCTCAACTGTGTGTTTCCAAAGGAACAGCTCCCTTCCACAGGGTGCTGGTAAGCAAGGAGGGAGAGCAGGGACTTGCCAGAAGTGTTTGTGCTGCTGTGCTCCTGTAACTAGCAGGCTGGCTGAACTCCTGGCTAGCCAAGCTCAGCGTGCCCCTGTGCAATTCCTTTGTATCACAGGCTGCTGGGCTCCCGGTTCTCAGTGCTGGAAGTTATTACTTCCCATTTAATAAAAAACCCTCTTCAAATGTTAAAAATTTTAATTTGCAAAACACAAGCAGAAATTGCTCGGTCTGAGTGATATTCTCTATTGGCACATTTATTGCTTGCTGTACGAGAGGTGGAAACCCCAATACTAATTAAATGAAGTTTGCTGACATGCAGGAGATGTTCTGGCTTTTCAAGCCAGAGCCAAAATAATTCCTTGCTGCAGTGGAGAGGCATGGTTCCTGCAGAGCTCCTGCCTGGATAGGCTTTGTGGGAAAACAGCCTCATCACCTCCAAGCTTGAGCAAGCTGTGGAGAATCTCTCTGTGATTCAGTCGAGACAGCAGAGGCCTTGACCCCAGCCTGCTGATTTTTGGTTCCCCCACAAAATCAAATCAGCTTCTTGGCCAAACAACTTCCTACCCAAGCCCAGTCCCCAACTCTTTAATTTCCCTTTGCCAGTCCCACAGATGGGTTTTTCCTCCCACTCCACCGGCAGGGCCGCCACAGCCCGGGGTGCAGTGCCTGGGACATGTTTGCTTTCACACTGACTCAGTCCTGTGTCCGTCCCGCCTCAGACCACAGTGGCCCTTGGCTGAGAGTTAAGAAAACTGCTCACAACCGAAGCTGAAGCCACGTGAAATCTGAAAGGGTTCTGATACGTAGTCAAGCCTGTGTCTGAGGCCAGGTTTATTGACAGGGTCACAACATGCACAGCAGCACATGGTTCCCCTGCTCCAGACCTTCTGCAGAAAAGGTGCCTTGTGTACAGATAACCACAGATATGCGAGGTGGTTGCGTAACGCCCGGCGCCTTCCCAAATTATCTGTTTTGCACTGGCCTCTTCCAGGAGGCACTCAGAAAGTGTGCCTCGTGAAAGGTTTGTCTCTGGGATTGGTAGCAGCCGTATCTGGAGCCTCTGCTCCTCATGCTGTGATCCTTGTTGTGGCTGTGTGTGGAAACATGAGATGAGCTCAACATGGTGTATGTGGAATGCAAAATCAAGGCTGCTGTGTGATAAGGATTCCCGGGACACAGCTAGGACTCTGTCATGCTCATCTCAGTTATGCACAGGAGCAGCGTACAGAGGAGCTGGCCCATCATCTCCCCTGTCTGCCTGCTCTCTGTCATGCTGTGCTGTGACCTGCTCTCTGTTTCTGGCAGCGAGGGGGTGGCTCTCTGTGCTTCGACAGCACAGCTTGGTGAAGATGCCACTGGAGGGGTGCAGGCTGTGCGGAATTATTCCTGTGGTGCCCTGCCAAAACTCCCTGCACTAGGGAGAACAGGCATCTTGTGACTTTCCAAGTTTCACAATGCAGAACAAGAAAATGCTGTTCTTTCCATACCCATTCTGCATATTCAGATTTTTCCATTAGCGCCCTTTCTCAGTAGGAGAAGAAAATTTAGCAGTAGGATAGGAAACAGGGAACTGAACAGGGGGGAGAGAGAGGGAAACAACTTGTCACAAAGTTTTTGCAATGCTTGTCTGAGAAGCAATCCTCTGTAAAGCTGTTTTCCACCGTCAAATTCCCCTCAGCACTCAGACAGTGAGCCCTCATATGGCTAACTGATGGTTACTGTCTTATAAGCATATATGGGATTTAAGTACACACACCTTGCATGCTTTCCTTCGTGCTGGAGTATTATCTCTGCAGCCGTGTTCAGGCTTCAGAGACAGCAGATTGAGCTCAGCTCCCATTGAGATGGGAAAGTCTGATCCCTCTGTCTCAAAAAATTGCTTTTTGAGGGTTGCATACATTACAAAATGGCACAGTTATGAAAACATGATGTATACCATATATTCCTTCACTAGTTGTTTTTGTTTCTAGTAGTAGTTCAGACTATGATTGTGTTTGTTATTTTCCAATTGAAACAAATGCTATTCTTTCCCTGTCAATTCAGAGCTGAAGCACAGCCACAAACCCAGCACTGAAATATCTGGTGTTTTGCTCTTCACGTAGCTTTGATGACCTGAAAATAACCTAATGTTTCTGTGCTAGTTTAATTCCTGCTGCTACATGGACTTCAGTATTAAAATACATTAATTTCAACAGGAAAAAAAATCTGGAATATCTTTCTGGTTGGCAGTAAAAGTCAAGGGAGGAAGCATCAGTAGGGATCCATTTCAGCAAGTTACAGACAGCTGGACTGTATTTAAACTGCAGTTGGAGCAACCACTCGCCTCTCTGAAAGCTGGGATCTGACTGAGGCTGTTCAGCCTCCAGGATTTGTGGGCCACAGCTGTATGGCAGTCTCTCAAATATTAAATTTTTTTCTTCACTTTCCAGAGCTGTTCCTAAACGGGCGTTTGAAAATGTGAACAGGTAGTGACTAGTTCCAGAAATCAGAGACAACTGAGTGGGCTTCCTTTAAGTAGAGAGAGATAAGGACAGACCAAAAGATTGTGCTATGTGTCAGACACTGGCACTTTATAATATGCTGTCAGCCTACTTTCTGGGTTGTTTCCCAGAAAGTCTCTGTTCTGTCCCAATTAATCACCTGCTGCAGCTCCAGGTCACTGTTGTGCCTAGTTCTGCAACTCCTCCGGGATCTCCTAGGGTTGACCCTGGGAAAGTGAGAGGCTGTAGCTCCTTTTCTTGCTCTAAGTGGTGCCAAGGAAAAGATACACAGCTATGCTGCAAAGTGTGTGCTGTCAGGGTGCCCTGCTCACACATGCAGGGAGCAAATCTCGGTTGTAATTTCCCTATCAAACAGATCTGACACCTGTATTCTTATGCATGCCAAATACTCTCTTGGACCTGGACACAAACACTGTGCTGGTCTGTGTAATCTGTTAAGAGGCAGAAGGTTGGTTTTTTAAGTCTTCCGACGCTGAATGTAAGCTTTTCCTTGCTTTTGAAGCTTTAATTAGGAAAATGTAATGGCTTTGGGAGATATATTTGTTGACACACTGAGTTTCCAAGGAACATTTTACAGTAGCAATGCAAGGAAGTTTTTCTTTTCATCTGTCTTTCACAGAAACCTGTCTTTACTCAGTCTGCTTTTCTTTGGGATAGTCTAGTTGTAAAACAGTACTTGATAGCATTCTTAATGCTGCTGAAGAAATTAACCTCTCTCTCTCAGTTTTAGTCTTTGCCATCCAGAAAATGCTGCTCATGTCCACCTCTAGATTTGTTTTTTGGTGAACAAAATTAAACAAAAGTCAACTCTCCTGACTGAGTGAGTGTTACAGGTCACTTCAGGCAGGCTGGGGTTTCCCACACCAGTCAGAGGTATTGCTGGCCATCACACTGATGTCCCAGCTCAGGATCTTAGGAAGGTGCTGGAGGATGCACAGGGAGGCACTGATACAGCTTCTTGACAACACGAAACAGCAGCCTAACCACACGTTTCCAACACAGCCCAGGATGGAAGAAATTGTGGTCAAAAGCTCTGTTTGACAGGATGGACAAGTAGAAAATGTCACCTACATGCAACAAATTACAGCCTGTCACAGTCATGCTCTGCACAGACCCTGACATCCCTTGAAAGCCAAAATCATGTACCCTTGAAAGCCAAAATCATGTACCCTCCCACCTGCACGAATTCAAGCAAGTTGCTTCTGCTGTGCCACCAGCAGACAAGTGTTCTCTCCAGATTTAGGGGTTTTAATGTGGGAAGTGAAAATGGTGAAAGTTCCCCGCTTTCTGCCCTGCTTGTTCCTTATCTCTGAGAAGCACTACCTCCTACCAAGGCAAAGGATTTCTCAGCTGGACGAAATGATTTACAGGATGAATAACCACATAATGATAGGATTGAGACAAGTGCTAAATTTACTACAGCTCAGTACTGGCTAATCTTGCATAAAATGAAGACAGTAATAACTGTCTCTTCACGTCCCTCTTCTGGATTACTGCAAAACATCACTGTTGTTCCTTGGTTCTTACAAAATCAACCATATAGCTTTGGCAACATGCTCAAAAACACTGCCCTCTCCCAGCACACTGGAAATACCAGTTGTTTGCCAGAAACAGCTCCCTGGGAGTCACACAGAGTCCCTTCTGGGAGACAAGTGTTCCAGGTTCTCGCAAAATATTTGCCTTGAGATGCCACAGTGATAATTGACCTCTTCAGAAACGTCTGTAACAAACTGCAGGAACTCTGTTTCTAATGGTTCCATCGGCAGGACTGATAACTGCTGCTAAACTTGGTGAAACAGGTTGTTTACAAGTCCTGACATAAAATATGTATTTTCCTGGAGGTCCGATGCACAGTAATACGCCATTATGCAGATTGCAAGTGTTGGTTTTGGCCAGACAACAGCTCTAGAGGATCTTTCAGCATAATGTTGTTTTTCAGTTCTGTGTCTCTTGATGAATGGTTTGTAGGGAAAGTAGGTTTTTCAGGCTTAAATTTTGATCCAGGGTGTGGACAGGAGAGCAGGACACAGCAGCACACCCAGTCCCACATCCAGTGGTGTGAGCCTCACTTTGTCTCCGTTTCTTTCTCTGTCAGATGGAAATAGTTTTTTATTGATGGTCAGGACTCGTGTTTGGGATCAAAGGTACTTGGCAACCTATGGGCCTTGATTGGGGTTCCCTGGAGTCAACAGCAGTGGCCTTTTGAAGCTGCCCTAGTAACTAAGTAAGTATCAGCTATTCTGTGATGCTCAAACCAACACTTCCAAGGAGCACCCACTTTCAGCTGGAGTCCTGGATCTGCATTCGAGGGCTTCAGCAAACTGGTTTCAGTAGCACTGAGCTGCAGATACTAGGGGAGGTGGTAAATCTGTCTAAATCTGCAGAAGATCGTGCTGCTGAAACCCTAGTTACTGAAGGCTTCTTTGGTTGAAAAGTCTTTCCCGAGTTATTATATAACAATGGTCACATAGCTCCAAAAATAAGTGCTAGGAAGTACAGGATAACTGGCAACAGGAGCTGGTACATAGAAGTGTCTCTTGTCTGCTTGACTAAGGTCACAGCAAACATTAGCTGAGTATCAGAAATTGAAAGAAGGATAACCACTTTTTTTCTTTTCTTTTTCTTTTTTGTTTTTTTTAGCTTAAAAAATATCTGGCATCCGGTCCCTGAAAAAGGTTCTGGAACAGCTTTGGTGCAGGTGCACAAACCTTTTTTTAAATTAGACTATCACTAGGTCTTGTATACCTTTACAAACAAGCTTCTGGATGCAGAATGCCTACTTAGACAACTAATATTACTAATTTTTTTTTAGCCAGGTCAGACCAAAAAAATGCAAAAGGCTGTATTCTTTGCATACCCTGGAGAGCAAGTCTATAACTTTGCAGAAGCATTAACATCTTTTTGGTGAATTTTACATTCAGGTTTATTTATTCCAGCACACATTAGATATTCCTACCCCCTGCAGAACAGGGCACAAAAGATTTCTGGGAAACTGGGCTCTGGCTTTTCACAAAAGGAGGACAGACGTGCCCTGAAGCCCTCCTACACAATACCAAACACTGTGCATTCAACAGACCTGCTGGTTAATGATCTTGCCCATAAGTAATGTTTTAACCTTCCAGTGGTTTTTGTTTGCTTCAAAAGCCACAAAGCCAGAGAGGAAGTGTAGGAGAACGTGGGCAGGACGGTGGCCAGGAGCCTTGTGACCTCATCATTTTCTGCCACGCGGGGATTGGTGGCTGTGCTTGAGGCAGGGTTTAAATTCCCGGAGGCCAGAGATGTCAGGCAGTCGGGGGACAAGGGGAGAAAGCCAGAGCTGCTGGGAGCCAACTGTCTGGAGCTGCTGCTGGGATCACTAAGAGTGCTCTTGCTGTGGCTGACTCCTCCAGCACCAGAAAAGGTAAATTTTTTTTTTCTTTTTCACCTGGCATTTCCAATCCATCTACAGTTTTAGTCAAGGAAACCTTGAGTAGATCTTTGAAAACTGCTTCACTGGGCAGGGATGTTTGATATTTCTCTGTGGAGAAAGGGGTGCTTTTATAGGAGCAAGGTTGCTTTTGCAATGAAAGGTATTACACATAATCACAATTTTAAATTTGTGTGCTGATAGATTTTGGGAGGAGGTTACTGAAAACCCTAACGCTGAATCATGTGCTGGAAAACTCAAAGCTGGTGCTTGAACACAGAAAGCTTTCTCTCTCATGCAACCTGGCAGTGTCCTTGTTTCTCCTGGCAGGCTCGCAGTTTGTGCTGCACAATCCTGAGTGGATGGGACAGTGACCCTTCTCTGTGAACCCCAACACTGCAATACCTCTATCAGAATGTCTTGTCTCAGGGCCAGTCTTACTAATGCATTTTAAATGTCCTCAATAGCTTTCTTTCCTGCTGTGGTGTACCAAAATTTTGAATGACTCTCGTTCATCCGTAAATTGGTTTAAATTCTCAGGGATGTTCCTTATTCTGGGAGTGGGTCTGTAAGCACCAAAATTTACTGTAGCTCAGCACTCCCCTAATTTCAGCAGGAACTAGTTATTTATTAAATTACTAAAGCTGCAATGTGAGCAGACATTTCACTTCATCTCTTGTTTGGAAACACAGGTTATTTTGTTCAGGCTTCTGGAGGGGGAAATACAGGTCTATCAATAAGAGCAGTTTATGTTTGTATAAACTGACTTTACTCAGCAACTCGAGTTAATAACCCTAAAGACTAATTTCAAAACAATTGACAAGAGCATGCAAACTGAATTGGCCTTAACCTGCCTCTTTTGAAAAAAAAAAGGTATGTTAAATGAATGAAGATAAACCAAGGCTGATATTTATAACACACAGTTTTTCACAAAGCTTTTCCTTTGCCTATGCAGGTCAGTAGATGACAGGAGTCAGCACATGTTTTCAGTGTGGCTATGCTCACCACTGCTCAGCTCTTCTCAGTACTTAAATTTCTCTTTTGATTTGCTAAGTCATTACAAATCAGGTGGGTGGGAGGTGGTGATGGAGGACAGAGGAAATAAAATTATAGTGGGCAGGTTGAATCCGTAGCAGGGACCTGGTCTCGGCACAGTGAAGCACGCCAGGAAAAAAGACAAGCCTATAGCATTTTTGTGGTATTTTACCTTGCTGACTCTCCATTCAAAAATATTTTCCAGGTAAAACATCACAATGAAGGTGGCCGTTCTGTGTTTATGCCTTATCAGCATCACCGCTGCATGGCCAGTGAGTAAATCACAAACACGTATCACCACTCACTTGCATTATTTCCTTTGCAAATTAGCAAGAAATACTGATAAATGCTTTTTCTCTTTTCTCCCTTCAAGGTGATCCAATCCAAGCAGCATGCCATTTCTGCCAGCTCGGAAGAAAAATATGTAAGCTCCTTTTTTTTTCTATTAATTTTCTTTAATAAATACTTTTTGATTTTTTTGTTTCCTCCAAAACACATTTGCTGCTATTTGTTCTGTGATTGTAGATACTTTCAGAACATGTCCTCAACTGCCCGTTATGAGTCAGTTTCAAAGCAGAGAGCCACTGATGTCCACAGACTTTTTTCTGTGTCATGTGTCCTGGTTGTGGATTTTCATTTGTTCTATCTCTGGACCAGCACGGGAAGTCTTTTTTCTTAATGAAAAATGTGTTAGCTGTCAGATAAAAAGAGAAAAGGACTGCTGCATGGCAAAACACTCATTAGTGCGGCTCAGATGATAATATTTGGTGTTGGGAGAGCACTTTAATACAATTTCCTTGATTTTTCGGAGTGATATAAGTGAACTGCATTAGTCTTGTATACAGCTATTTGATTTATACTCCATTACCAGCTACTTTCCCTGTAAAATCAATTCTTTACTCTGAGAATCAGCTACGGCATTTAGTTTAGAATCCTCATGATGTGGGAGATAAATGACCCTCTGGAAAAGAACCTGAGAATCAGCAGAAGCAATGGTTGTTAGATATAACTCCAAACTCCACCCAATGAAAACAAGCTGGAGAAACTGATGTGAAATTCCCCGGGCTCTGCCCGTGGGAGAGGCACATCTTCTATTTAGTGGTTGGGTACAATGTTCATCTGGGCTCATGGCTTGTTGCGAGTGCTCTTCCTACTGCAATGAAAAGCTGAGGACACTTCCCACGTGACAGAAACTTGTCCTGCAGATGCCACATCTGCCTGGAAACAGAGGTTGGGATGCAGGCCAGCTTTGCCTGCTCCTTTGTGGATTAACCCCTCCCTTTTATTTTCTCTTGAAGGACTTCAGGGGCCATCACTTGCACAGATACCACAATGACCACGTGAATTCTCAGTCTCAGGCGAGTCAGCAGCACCCACAGAGTGACCTGGCATCATCTCAGCAGGTACAGGCAACTAACTGGAAAAGAAAGCAGAGCATCTTTCCATACCAAGAGTTGCAAGTTATGATTAAGTGCTTAAAGAATAATCAACATGCTGATCAGCTCTACTGTACCTGCCTTTGTGTACTAATAATGAGTTTTGTGTTGCTTTCAGACTCTTCACTCTTCCGAAGAAAGTGTGGATGTCCCAGTACAACTGGTGAGTGTTTTGAAGGACAAAATGTCAGTTGAGTGCTGCAGGGCAGCCAGTGTGTAGCAGCACTCATTTTCCTCAGCCAAATGTGGTTCTTGCAGTAACATCCCTACTGAAATGAAACAAAGCTTTAGGCAGGGCGAGGTGAATTCAGAGGAATGCCTGCATAGCTCCTCAAAAATGCATAAGCCCTGGGTGAATGGGACATATACACATCTCACATCTGTGTTTATTTGCCTGATGCATAATTAAATGTTTTCCAGCACTTCCCTGACGTGTCAAGCAAGAGCCATGAAGATGTGGATGATGATGATGACAATGATAATGATTCCAATGACACAGATGAATCCGATGAGGTTGTCACGAGCTTTCCCTCAGACATTCCAGTAACTGTATCATTCCCCATTTTCCCTTTCACCCGGGGAGACAATGCTGGCAGAGGTGACAGTGTGGCCTACAGGATGAGGGCAAAAGCCAAACTGCTGAAGTCTAGCAAACTCCGCAAAGTTGCAAGAAAGGTAAATACCTCTGAGCAGTCGTACCCATGTTTTTGGAAACGGGCAGTGGACTTGAAAATGGACGTGTCATTTTATGGGAGCCAGTTTTGAAAAGAATTGGTATGGGGAAAGTAGGCGTAAGTGAAGGAATGTATTTCCTTTCTCTGGATACCACAAATCAGGGGGTCTGGATGGCTGCCGGTGTGCTGAGGCAGGAGTGTAGCCCGCTGCTGCAAGCTGTGCAAAACTGCAATTTGCACTATCAGGATATACTTGCACACATGAAATGTGAGGCCAGGACCAAATGCAAGTTTCTAATCATGTAAGACGTTCATGTAACTCAATAAAAGCCCGGAGTGGCTCCAGGCAGAGGTGCATCATGTGAGCTTTGAGTATCCTCGCGGCCCCAGCAGCCTGCTTTAGTGGAGCACTTGTCCATAGAGCAGCTCCTCGGGTGTAACCATGGCTCTTGTTCTGCTCTCTAACACAGCTCATCCATGATGCCACTGAGGAAGATGAGAGCGACCTGGATGCAGACAGCCAGCGCTCTGTCTCGCGGGAGGATTCTGCTTCCCGCCGCTCCCTGGGGAAGCACGCCATCAGCGTGGTATGGTCTGACCAGAGCCACGGGAAGGACAGCAGCGAGCTGGACAGCAATCCGCGTGACCGCAGCTTGGAAAACGACAGCCGGCACAAATCCGACAGCCACGAGGCAGAAGGCGACGATAGCAAGTCTGCTGTCAGAGGGGACAGCTACCTGAGTGTGGAAAGCAAGGAGAGAGGGGACAGCCACCCGAGCGTGGAGAGCAAGGAGAGCCGGGACCGCGTGTCAGCCGAGCTCTCTGACGATATCAGCAACCAAACACTGGAGAGCGCCGAGGATTCTCAAGATCGTCACAGCATCGAAAGTAACGAAGTCACCCTTTAAAGGGAGGCAAAAATACTATTTCCCTTCTTTTCAATCCCTACCTAGGGGGAGCGGGGAGTAGCTTCATTTCGGGGACCTGTTTGTTAATGTAGTTTGCGTGGTGACTTTTGGGCTTCGGGGGGGTCCGTGACCCGGTGGCCCCTGGCGCTGTCCCGGCGGAGGCTGTGGGACACATGGGGCGAGGGTCGCCCCTCGAGCACGCTGCTGTCTGTGCTGCCGGACGGTGTTTTGCTGTAACGGGACTGAAATAAAATCACAAACCCTGTACCCGCGTTACTGTTCACTGGGGTTGGGGCTGGGGGGATGTGTGTGTGTGGAGCTTCAATATGTCTCCTTCTTAAAGTGATGTGAAATCACTGTTCCCCCAAATTTAACCAGTACAACCCCTTCGCGGGACCTCCTGCTTTCACCGAGGATGAGCGGGAGTCCCAACACCCAGCGCGAGCCCCTGCACCGCTACCGGCAGGGGCGGTCCGGGGCTGACTTGGAGCGGGGAGGGAGGAGTGGGAGGAGGAGGAG
>WBMZ01001427.1:0-11881 GCA_013400975.1 Atrichornis clamosus
TGCTTGGCTCCTTGGACTGCAAGATAGGTGTTAGATAAGATAAGGAAACCCTGTGGTGGGTGGCGTCCCTTTTGTCTTCACAAAAGACACATCTGGGAAAGCTTCCCCCAGAAAGCACCATCAATGATCACACCCATCCTGAGAGAGTCATCTCAGACAATGGGCCATCATGGACAATGGGCAGCTGTAAGGACCCAATCGCCCAAACTATCCCATGACTCATCATTCCATTGTGAAATGCTCCGCCCTGGGGGAGGTACTGGATGTTCCTGCTGGAATATAATCAAGGTTTTCTGGACCCTGGGTTCACTCTCCAGCACCAACTTCAGGAGCTGCAGAACCTCCGGAGGACAACCGCTCTCAGCTGCTGCAACCCCCACTTCCACCAGAGAGCAACCACCACTCAATTGGACAGCAGGCTTCGCCCTGACCAACAGGGTGCCAGGTCGTGCTCTGGCCATCTGTTTTTTCCCCATGTTTCTGTATCAGTGCATTTATTGTTATCTTTTCATTAAATTGTGATTCCCACCTGAAATCTCTCTCAAAATGTTTGTATGGGGGTTAATTCCTCTGCTGGTTCAGTTCCAAACCATCAGAGAAGGAAGGAAAAAACACTTGTCATTTTGGAGGGAGATCCTCATTGCAGTGTTCACCAAGTAGGAAAAAACCCAGTTATTCCTCAGCAGAAATAACAGATGTGTCTAAAGTCTAGACCGGACAATAAATAAATAAATTTGATCATGCTCTAATTTAGTAAAAATATTTCTCAGGAAGTCATCTGTTCTACCCTTTTCTCAAAGAAAGTGCAATTAGATCAGTATGCTCAGCCTTGGTCAAATCTTGGTCACCTTCAAAGATCGTAACTAAATGGGAACTTGCCAGATAGTTACTGTAGAAATGAGTCAAAGTCCCATCTAATCCAGGAGAATCTGTCTACACCAATACAATATGAATCACATCCTTACAAGAGAATGGGAAACAACTGCGATAACCTGAAGATATCAGGTTTGTAAAGATTTCTGCTTAGTGATTATATAACATTTTAAAAAGACCAAAAAAAAGACCAAGAAAAACAGTAAAGAGAAGTAATAAATAAAATCCTAATGGCAGGAGATAACAGATAATAAGAGAGATAAAATATTTTGTGTTGCTCATTTCTGGGCTAGTGAGGAACACAATCATAAATAAATAGGCTTGATGACATTCAGCCTTAACTTTGTAATTGATAAGGCAGGGGAAACAAGATGTTCATAGGTCTCAAGAGAAAACATCCACTTATTATGGGGTATTTGAGAGGGCATGTGGAGTTGTGCAAAACCTATTATGGGATTTTTAGTGGAAGAGCCAGAGATAAGGAAAGGAAGGTCCAAGTTTGAATGACAAGAGGGAATGGCTATAGAAGAGGTCGTGTGTGTGCAAGCCAGCAGCTGGTCAGACTGCTTTTCCTGCACATCATTACTTTATAGTCTGTCCTCTCTTCTTTTAAATCCTATTTCAAACTGTTAGCTGTGCAGTGCTAATGTCAAATCTGTATGAGTGTGTGTGAGAGATTCATTAGAAAAATTCAGGTTGGAATAGCTGAGAAGTAGGTTAAACCAGCACTCAGAAAGATCCACTTTCTAGTACTCAAAAGTACTTAAATTTAGAGTCAAATACAAAGTAGTCAATGAGGTGAACAGAATTTGCTCTTTCAGGGGTGGGGGGAAGAGAAAAAGAGAGAGAGAGAGATTTAGAGAGAGAGGGAAGAGTGCAAATTTTACTTTATGTGTCATGCAGTTGACACATCGATTCATCTACCCCAGTGTGATCTTTATTCTCCCACTACAGTATTCTGCAACTGGAGTGTAGAGTCTGAAGCACAATAGCTCTCAGTCTTTTCCCCTTTGTGTTTCCTAGCCAGGTCTTCTCAATTCACATTGCCTAACTAAAATATATACTTGTCAGTAATTAATTTCACTATATTTTTCCCAGGCCATTTTTCTTATTTGTCAAGATAATTTAAAATTCTAGCTCTCTCTTGCTCTTAAATTTCAATAACTATACTCACTCTTCCATCATATTGCTCATTAACAACAATATTCAGTTATATTCAGTTCTGAACTGACGTCATCAAAACTCTGAGCTCTACTGGATGTTTGCTATTCTAACAATAAATACTGGTTGGGGTTTAACAAAGCTGGAAATTGGTAGGGCCAGCTGTGTCAACAAACAGTAGCAGAAGAAGAGGTAAATCTTATTGCTGAGACACCGCAAGCTATAGAGTTTTGTATTTTATCAATTTTTCTGGCTTCTGAAATTGCTGTGTTTGTGCTCTATACTTATTCTCACTTCTGCAGTACAGTTTTTCACATCTGTGTATTGCTCATGAATGAAAAAACCCAGTTTGTTCCTTTTTAATATCAGTATAATTAAGCATTCCAGGTTTCAGAATGGGAGATTGGGACTGTAACACTATAATGATTTTTCTAAGTCTACAAATTTGACCTAGTCACTTTTACTATCAGTCGCTTCTTGGCAGAAATTTTGCAGGACAAACAAATTCTGTGCTGAATGGATATATGCAAAAAAAATATCTTCTTGACTTTATCAGATTGTCAGCTTTCAGGATGAATAAATGCATGGAGAAGATCTTAGGTATAAAAGTGCAACACCTATTTAAAATAGCTAGCAATTCAAATGCTGAAGGAGAATTGTGTATTCTGACAAGTTTTGAAAATTTGGTGCCCTGTCTTGCATTTCCCAAAGGAATGATGATTTCACTTCATTCACAAAGATGAAAAACTCATCTTTGCAATAGGTGTGGGAAACTAGAGTACCATTCCTAGGCAGTTTAAAAAGCCCAGCCCTGGAAGATGCCTTGCTCAAGGTGACCTGACAGCCATTGGGCAGGCAAAAGTGGAATACTGCCATTCAGCTCTTACTAAGCACCTGTGAACTTTTTTTTTATCGATTCTCTGTCATACTGTTTACTTCCTATAAAGTTCACTTTGACATCTTACAAACTAGACATCATGATGCTTTATTGCTGCACCCATCAAATCCATCTCCCTCTGAGATAATTTTTGAACTAGGATTGTAACTACCATGTTACTCCTTATTAACAGAAGTAAATTAAATCTGTGTATTACCAGTCCAGAGTAAAAATATGCTGAAATTATAGGATAGGTCAAGGTCTAACAATTTCCAGAGGACTGACTAGTGAAAGTATTACCTTTCTCTTAGAAATAAAGTTAAGAAAACTACAAGATTATTCTAAAGCTTAAAAATCAAACCCAAAGCACAGAACATCATAAATTAATCTGTATTTCCAAAGTGGGAAAACTTTCCTGCAGAAGTATGACAAACAGAATCGCAAAATCATAGAATTTTTTAAGTTGTAAAAGACTCCTAAATCATTGAGTCAAAAAAATTAACCCAGCACTGCCAAGTCCACAACTAAGCCACGTCTCCAGATGCCACATCTGCATATCTTAAATACCTCCAGGGATGATGACTCGACCACTCACCTGGACAGTCTGTGCCAATGCTTGACAATCCTTTCCATTAAGGATATTTTCCTAATATCCAATCTAAACCTGCCCTGGCACAACTTGAGGCCAATTACCCTTGTCCTATCACTTTTTACTTGGGATAAGAGACTGATCCCCACCTCTCTACAACCTCCTCCCAGGTAGTTGTAGACAGTGAAAAGACGCCCTCTGAGCCTCCTCTTCTCCAAGCTAAACATCCCCAGCTCTCTCAGCTGCTCCTCATCAGACCTGTGCTCGAGTCTCTTCGGCAGCTCCGCTGTCTTTCTCTGGACATGCTCCAGCGCCTCAATGTCTTTCTTGCAGTGAGGGGCCCAGAACTGGACACAGGACTTGAGGTGTGACCTCACCAGTGCCAAATCCAGGGAGACAATCCTTGTCCTTGTCCTGCTGGCCACATTATTCCAGGATGCCATTGGCCTTCTTGGCCACCTGGGCACTCATTGGCTCATGATCAGTAGGCCACCAACCAGCACCCGCAGGTCCTTTTCTGACAAGCAGCTTTCCAGCCACTCTTCCTGCAGCCTGTAGCACTGCAGGGGCTTGTTGTGACCCAAGGGCAGGAGCTGCCACTTTGCCATGTTGAAACTCATATTGGCCTCAGCTCTTCTAGCCTGTCCAGAACCCTCTGTAGAGCCTTTGAATTAATTTGAATGAAAAAGAAAGAATTAAAACTGCACTCCTCCTTCTGGAGAAAAAAAACACAGTTTAAGAGTCAAGTAAAGAATTCTTAAGAGCCCTAAGAAAACATGTTAACATTGGCTTCAGAGAGATGCAAGGTACTGCTATGTCAGTGTCACACAGAGTAGGTGGTTAAATAATCTAATATCTAAACAAACACATTAAACCAACGTACTGATGGGAAGGAAACACAACTGATTAAACATCATACATAAATAACAGTGTGGAGGTAGAAATTAAGCCAAGCAGATAAAACACAAAATGTGTTACTGAAAGATAACTAGGCACTAAACAACAAAGTGGAAAAGCTTAAAAATAAATCTAGGTTCCATAATGTGTTCATCTGGGGATTTCAGGAGGAAAAACAATAACATAAGCTTTCAAAGTCAGGCTCAATGGACTTTAGAATATAAACACAAGAGAGGTATCCTGTACAGAAACCCACTCCATCAGAAACAAGTAAAAGCAGATCAAATGTGGAGAGGGAAAAAGTTATGAATTTGTGCTTAAAGGTATCATGAAACTGATAAGGTTATCCTAATAATCACAGAAAGGTTTTCTCTCTGAAGGGCAGATGTCTCTTTTCCTCATAAAAACATATCCAAGGGCAGGATCTGTGCATTTTGAGGTTCTGAGGGATACTGTTGATTAAGCAGGAGACTTGTCACCTTTCTGCCTACTTGAGTCGCATAAGCACACTTTCACTATTTTGGCAGATAAGTATTAAAAACTCCAAGTATATAAGACAGAATGAATAAGGTGTGAATCAATCACTACTGTGCTGTCAAATAGATATGTACTGCAAAATAAGAACCCAGATCTGCCATATAATTGATGCACACCTTGGGAAAGTCCATTAATATTTGTAGGTATTGCTAAGTTTCTCATGTATACCATGACTAGCTATGAGATTTAGAGGTTGGTTCAAATCCATACTTTTCCTCTAGTTTCTAGATTTTTGGGGGTTTTAGGCAAACTCATGGTTGTATAGAAGTAAATATATAAAAATAAAAGTCTTTCAGAATACAGACTTAAGAAAATTATATTGATTATTCACAGGAACATATGTAGAATATATTAAGTTCTGGAAGGGCTAACAGAGTTATACCCATAAAGAGTTCTATGCTAACTGATAAATAATATTGAACACTCTAAATTATGGTCTATTTTCTCTAACCCTTTATCTAAGAACAATTTTTTAGCTTGAGAAAGCTTTTTAGAATTATAAAACCTTTTAAAATATCTTTTTGGGTTTTATTACTAATATATCTAGCATGAAGAAGCACTCCACATTTTTTCAGCCTTAATCTATCAGTAGAACATCAACTTTTTTACATATATATAAAAAATCTGACTATAGCTTAAATTTCCACAGAATTGTTTTCATGTTTTGAAAAACAGAATAAAGCACTGATTTTTGTTCCCTGATGTGCAGGTGGTATTACTTATTTGTTTGTTTTGAAGCATTTGTATGGCTACTGGGAATTCATGAAGAAATAGAGAATCAAAACATTTCTTAAAATTTAGCATGAAATGTCATCCCACAGGTCTATTATTTGGGTTTTTTTTTTCATCATTCTCCTATTTTAAAATGTTTAGTTACTCATATACCATCTCATTTAGGTGAACAACCAAACTGCAGAAATTGAAAAAAGTAATGTAGGACAGTCACAGAATAGTCAGAATAAATAATAAAATTATAAACCATAGTCTGAAAGTTATTTATGCAGGTCTTCAGCTAATACTAATAAACTACAAAAGCAAAAAAAAAAAAAGAAAAAAAAGTTAGGATCTGTTTGTAAATTATTTATTATGAAAAAAACAGGCAAAATAACAAATATTACTTGTAATGAATTTTTCAATTATAAATGTAATTGTAAAGAGTCCAGGTTGAAGAATAATGGTTGCAAAACCATAATGTCTACAGAGCAAATCTTAGGAAAGGTCAACACTGAAAGTGGGAATTAATTGGAGAAGGAACACTAGAAATTGTGTTTATTTTTAATCTTATATTCTCTTTCCTTGAAGACAATTCTATTTTGCAGTGGTTTCCATGATACAGGGTCTATGTTCTCTTCTACAAAAGAAATAGTTCTTATTTTTAATGTCTTTAAAATATTCTTGATAGTTAATAATGTGTGTACATGTAACCTAGTGATAAACAATGTGGGTGAGTTAAGCATTTTCACTTTGGTTCAGTGTACCTTTGCTTCAGAAAACTTTGTCAAAGAGAAAAGATTCAAGTGGGGCTTAAGAAAACTACTGAAATTTTTAATCTTACCTTTTGTCTTCCATTCCTTCTTGGATTGCTATAAAATCACCCCAGGAAGAAAACTCAGATAATATCAGTACATTTTTGTTAAATGTTATAAGTCCTGTGTGAAATAATACATGAATTCTACAAACAAAATTGCAGTTAATGAGAAAGTTTAGCCATTAGGAAAGGTGCTGACTTCAGATAGGCTGGCTTTTTCCATAAATTCTCAGGTGATGCCCAGTAAAGTGTCTATCTTATGAGTGCTGCATAAGAACTGTGATAATGATCCTATGAAGAACTTGGAATGAATGGTATTGTTCACAAAACCATGTGGCTCAGGACTTCACCATAACTTTGTCTTGTTTTCTGGGGACTCTGAGACCAGTCCAGCTTCTGCACAGAGGATAGATGACAACTGCTAATGCAGCTGAGTTCTAATGATGCATTATATTGTCATCTTTTTTTTTAAAGCTTAATCTCTAAATTGAGTGCTTGCTGGTGTGGGTTTTATAACTCTGGAATTCCCTTTTTCCCAGCTGTTTATTTTTGTTGGTAATATTTTGATGTTCAGTATAATGAAACTGTGTTAGTACATTCTTCAATCTTTGACTGTGTCTGTAATGTCAGGCATTATGCAAGCACTGTATAAGAGACTGTTTGAAAAGATATGTTCTGCCTTAACATAATAACCAGCACAGCATCCTATATAAATTCGTGCCCTAGGAAGAACATTCTTGCTTTTTATCTTTTCCATGAATATGTATCCCTTGTGCTGCAGTAAGAATTAGGGGTAACATTTACAATTTCCTTAAGCTTTAAAAAAATGAGAACTTGTTATGCATTGAGTGAATTAGCTGGTTTGTGAACTATTCTCTCCCATCACGTAACATAGGTTGTGACATCCAGCCATCCTATATCACACAGTCTATTTCATCTTCCTCTAACCAGGCATCAATTCTGAAAACACATATCTAAATGTGTGTATTTAATGGCTTTCATTGTCCTGTTAGAGGAAACTGTGCTATTCACATGAACAGTTAAACCTATGCATGTTCTCAAGGCCTTGGCATAACTACTGAAGGTTTGTAGGATGATTTTTCCAGGCTCTGTTGCACCTAAAGACATATAATACAATGAAAGAAAAAAACAAACCCCAAATGTAACAAATGAGATCCAAATTTTATTAATAATTGTAACCCTTCACTGTGCTGTGCACTGAAAGTGAAAATATTTGTAACAAAATTTAAAAGAAAAATTGTTTACAAAGTAAAATTTACTGTCGTGTCTGATATTCATTGTCACAAGTTTTCAATACCAAAACCTCCAGAAGATTGTACAAGAAAACTTTATACCGACAGCTTCATTTGTAGGAACAGTTCATCACTATTATTATTATTACTTTTATTGTTGTTATCCCTATAAGTAGCACTGCTTAACCTCATTAAGTAATTACTGGGTATTGGACAGCAAAGAGAACTTCAGGAAAAGTTACTATAAAGTAACTATAAAAGTTACTATAAAGTTTCCTATACACTAATGTTTCTTGCAATGTACCTTTTCATCCTTGGAGCAGTATGCCCTCCATTTCATGTTGGAGAGGCCTGACATGTGGAATACCGTGATTTTAATTTAGAAATTAAATAACAACAAAGACATAACACTAAATATCCCCTCACAATGCAAAGGATAGATAATGTATTTATAAATTAAAACATAACTGTGACATATTAGCCATGTATCACTGCATGAAAAATTTGAAGTATAAAACTTTATAGCCATTGTCTGTTACTTCAGCAGAGGAGCTTAGCCAGGACACAAGATTCATGAGAGACAGTCACTAGATTAGGTTTTATTAAAAAATATACTAGAAAAAAATAAAAACCCCAAGCCACTAACCATTCTGATTCAATTTTATGAATAAAAGTATATTTATGAGGAAAACATTTTGAAAAGAATAAGACTTATTGCTACTCCCAAATATTCCAGCAGTGAACTATTTAGACCACAGCTTTTCTGTAAAAGGAATAATTTACACACCAGTGAGATTTTAAAACAGTCTTCTGTCTCAGTTCAGAAAGGCCCATTTTAACAGTTTTGAAACTTACTAGAGAATACTTTCGTCACTGTGTTACTTTTATTATTTGAGTAATACAATGTAGAGATCTTGTACTGGTTAAGCCAGAAATAACAGTATGAATTGGTGTGGGATTTCCCAAGAGTGATGTGCCTAATCAAGGTAATCTACTATCTTTGATCTGACAAAAACACACAGCACCCAAGGTTAGAATAAAGATGCACATGCTGACATCCTTTCTACCTTGCCACCTCTTGTCCTTGCAAATGAGAACCTAGAGATCATAAGCTGGAGAAGTGTCTGTGATTTCAGTTGCAAAGAGATCTGTAAGCTGCTATTTCTCGTGTTGAGAAAGTGTTAATTCTGATGCTCAGTAAAGGTAACTATCATATTGACATTTAAGTTATTTAACTTTTAAGAATAAGTGGACATCCTTTTTTTTATATGCTTCAATAAAAATTTAAAATACATCAAGGATCCATTTCATTAGCATTTCCATGCAATATCTCAGTGATAATAATGCCTAATTCTTATTTCTCTAGAGTGTAATTAGAAAAAAATAAGAATGATTGCTTTCACAAAGTGATGATGGCAGTCAACTTTGTTAATACAGGGGGGTTTTTTGTCCATTTTACCAGCAGTCATTGACACAGTCCTGATTATGTATACATTTGAGGCAAATTGCCAGCCAAATGGATAATTTTGAAGCAATATTTGGGTTTAACTGTAGTATCACTGATTTTTCGTAAATATGTACTTATGGATATCTGCAGATATTCTGAATATCGAGGCATGCTTCTGAAGGAATATCAGTTCTAGGGAACACCTGTTCTGTTTCTTCAGAATCATTCAGGCTCAGTGCTTGGGGCTTTCTAATAATAAATTTCTGAATAATTTGTCAGTATTTAGGTCAAAATGGTGAAAAAATTGTAATAAGGGCACAGTGTTTAATTTTTCCCTAAAAGTCTTCAAACATTAAATTCTAAAGAGAAAAGGATTGCATTGAAATATTATAGAATGTAATTGTATCTATGTCTTTCTCAAATTTAATGTATACAAATCAATTAACTTGTCTGACCATTAAAGAAATTATCCATTTTATAAATAAAAGTGGAGCAAATGCTAAGTGGCAGAGTACATAGTAATCTTTTCCCCCCTAGCGTTATGCCAGGATTGATCTGAAGTTGTTTAAAGTAAGCAAATTTGCTTATCCAGCCCTTGTGTTACCAATTCAGATCTTCAGTGAATATATTCTTTCAGAAAACATGAGAACTGGAAGTCTTATCTGAGAATTCTTATGTGAAATTTATGGTGATCAGACTCTGCAACGGAACATTAACATTCCCTGCTCTTTTTGTATCAAACGTTATACAAAATTCAGTGCTTCAAGTGCACAAGAGCATTTTCTGTTGATTCAGTTGACAGATATTTTCATGCAAAAGGTTTCCTCTGTCCAAGGGCAAACCTTACAGGAAATTTGCTGCCATATATTTCTTGTTCTTCAAACAAATCTGAGCAGAAAAATCATAATGTGGCAGAAAACAGACAAGGAACTATGGATAAGAGAATTTATTATTCATATTTCAAAATAATGTTGTTCATGTGTAAAAGTAAAGGTATAGTAAAATTATCTGTAAAAAATAGTTAAAGTTAGCCTGTGCTGAGATATTCTTAGACAGTTCCTCATTTATTTTCATTCCTTTTAGGCAAAAATGTGGTCTTATTAATTTCCATTTGTGATTTTTTGATCACTCTTGGGTGTACCAAAATGCAGCTGATGCTTTGCCACTACTTTGCTCTCTGAAAAGTTTGTTTTCAGAGTATGAGACAGAATTAATATTATCTACTTTTTTCTCTTAATTGTTGGAGTCAAGAGAAGCAGTCACTCTGTACTGCGACCAAGTTCTCTTTCTAGCCAGAAAACGGAGGCAAGTGCTTTTCAAGTCCCAGAGCAAGACCTCCTTCCATGGCAGTAATGGCTACTGCCATTAAGGTACATTAAGGATGGCATCGTACTTTAGCATTCCAAGTGGGCAGACTGCTAGACAAGAGACCTGCATTTGTCATATCTGCCTCCTGCTGAAATGATCAATGCCTCATTTGGAGCTGGAATGAAACTTCATATGGGGTGTCTAAAGAATTATAGAACTGCTTCATGTTATGCACAGACCAGTCAGTTGGCAGATGAATGAAGACTGGAAAGCAAAGTTTGCAAGCACAAAACCCCTATATTCTTTACCAAGTGAATGCTATTTTTCTTGTCCCACATTGTGCTTCTGTTCCTGTTAGATTGACAAATGCCTTTTGTTCTCAAATTAGCGAATAAATGCATCAGTCCATATCCTGTGCATTGGTTAATCATTAGCCACCGCTCTATATCCACATCTCCCACAAAAAACACCTAACTAATTTCTATGTAAGGACAGAGGATTATCAATTCACAGGACCAATCAGAGGGTAGCTTTCTTTCAGTTTTAAATAGATACAAGTGTAATAGTTTGGTTCCCACCATTTCACTAGGCAGAACCACACACATAGAACATATTCACTGATAAATAAATGATTGGAGACAGAGTGGAATATGCTGATCTAGAATATTACCTGGAAAGACAAAAGGCATCTCAAGAAATCCACATGGCAATGGAAGTTCCACATGCTGCTTAAATACTATAGTATATAAGGGATTGTCTTTCATGTTTACCTACTTGATGATAGCATATTTTCTTTATAAAATCTTGCAAACACAAACACTGCTTGAAATGTCAGTAAAAGAGCGGTACTGTGGTTTACTACTACATGGGGAAGAATTATACCTGATTAAGAGACCTCTGTTTTAGTATAGCTGGATTTTTGTCTGTACTCTTCATATTTCACAGAGAGCTGAAAGGTCTAAAATCTCATTGAAGAGGAATATACTGCATACATTTATAATGGCCACACAGATCTTTTCATTGCTGTCTGAATTGATTCCTGCCAGCAGTGTGAGTATGGGACTTTTTCTGATCTGCTCAGTGGTATCAGACAATATAACCACAGCAGAAGAAGTAAGTGACTTTGGTTTAAACATTTCTGTTCTGTTTCCACAGACAGACAGTCCAGCTGGTGCTGCTTATTTCCTTTGATCTGACTTCCAAGATGAACCCTGAAAGTTTGATGACTGTACAGTCCAAACTTGGCTATGATTTTGACTGATGGTGAGACCCTACCTGGAATACTGTGTTCATCTCTGGGGTCCCCAGCTTAGGAAGGATACTGACTTGTTGGATTGAGTCCAGAGGAGGCCACCGAGATGATTAGCGGAATGGAGCACTTTCTGTATGAGTGTCTTGGTTTGAAAGACAG
>WBMZ01001431.1:0-37878 GCA_013400975.1 Atrichornis clamosus
CAGCGGCGGCGGCGGCGGCGCCGCGGCTTTCGCGTCGCAGCCCGGCCTGGGCGACCCCGTTTTCAGCTTCATAGACCAAGAGGTGCTGAGCGAACCCAGACTCTCCGGCAGCCACCAGGGCAGCCTGGCAGACGGCCAGTACTATGACACCGATGGTGTCCCCCCTGATGAGCTTTATCAGTCGTTCCCCTTCGATAACATTTTACAAAGCTATAACCCGTGAGCCAGCGCTGGGTACGCAGAGCTTCCCGGGTGCCGCTGCGTGGAGAGGAGTGATTTACCCTTCTGGAGTCCCTGCTTTCTCTTTCAGAATGTTGTTGTGCAAGTTTCACGATATAACTTATTTATTGCAGCCCATAGTGGTGCCCGTAAAGAAGGGAGGTGGGAGTAGGGTTTGGGGTTCTGTACCTTAAAAGTACCTTGTAGGTGTATTTTTTGCGCTGTTGGAAATGGGAACTGTTAACACTTACAGCTTCCTTACCTTTGGGGACTGTAAAAGCTGGCATCTTCAGAAGGGTTAAAATTTCAAATACTTCACGGGGTTAAAGTTGTTTCAAAATAGCCATTTTTGCTATAGAAATTAAATTTTCATAGGACAGAAATTAGGAAAAAAGAACCTGCATATGAGCACTCTAGTTCAATCTCATCTAAAGATATCAAAGTTCTGCTCAACTTACTTGAAAGGTTTAGGTTTCTAACCCCCTTTCTATAAATAGTCTTCTCCTAAAATGAGAACATGTATTGATTTTCCACGTTGTCACCACACTCCATTTGCTTTGAAGGCAAATTTACTCGTAAAATTTTTAATGACTATGTCATTGTTAGATATATTTTAAAAGACCGGAAGGTTTGAGTTTTTAAATAGTCCAGCTCTGTTGTAAAGGAAATCACTGCACAAGAGAAGGAACAGAAAGTAAGGACTTGTCTGCACTTCATCCAGAGTGCACTGTTTTACAAGGCATGCCCCTGTTGCTTTAGGAATGAAGCTGTTACTGCTCTGCGAGCTGTGTGTGTGTGTAGCTGCCATGTGAGTGAGGTTTGGAAGGGCAGAAATCTCTGGAGCCAAAGTATTCACTTACTCTTTCCTCAGGTATCCCGGCAGTTTCCTGCTATGCAAGTGACTGCTTAAAACAAGGCTCAGATCCTGCCTCCCCAGCACCACCCCCTCCCAGGAGGGCAAAGCCAGGGGCTGCCTTAATGCAGCCCATCTCTATTAACAACCTTTAAAGCCATTTCAGTCAGTAGTAATTAAAAACACTCCTCTGTATCAGGAACCAGAACTTCTTCCCTCCCACTTGATTCCCAGTCTTCACTCTTAGCCCGGGCTGGAGCTGTTCCTGACACCAGCTGGAGGTAACTGGCTGGGTAAGACACTCTGGGCCTTGGCTACTTTATTATACTGTTATTTTTTAAGAAGCAACACAAAGCAATATCTGAGTATTTCTTAAGTGGCACAGCTGTTCTGTAGGGCAGATGAGGCTTAAGGGTCTCAGTTGTTACCCTTTGGTGACATAAAACTGCACCATGAAAGCAGCAATAAAAAAAAGCACACTCGGAAATATAAAAGGCAAAAAACATCTCCAAATCAAAAAAGCCACTTGAAACGTAGAGTTGCACACAAGGAAAGGAGCTCCAGAACAATTCTGTGGCTTACAGGGAAGCAGGGATGGCTTCCCTGCAGGAACCCATGGCGCTGGGAGTGCTCCAGTGCTGCTGGTGGAATGGGTCACCCCTATCACACAGGCCTGGCAGTCAGGCTGCAGGAGAGGTGAAGTTTGGAAAACTGCTTCCCCAAACTCCAGCTGCACAACGAAATGAATTGACTCTCCCTGTTTTAAAGCAGTTTTCCTTCACTTCTGCACAGCTCCCCTGCAGTCTTAAGCAACAGAAAGACCAAAGAAATACACAGAGAGTTTGAAATGTGTTGTTTATTCAGTTCTTTTTTTTGAAGTTCTCAGTTTTAAGTATATTAAATGTAAACATTTTACTCACTTCATAGAAAGCTCTTTATAGTACAATTTGTTTTTACTGTATAATTAAATATTTTCAAAGTTCTGTTTTCCTTTGTAAACGAGTTGGTTTGGTAATTAAAAAAAACTGGTTATACCAAGTGCTTAGCTTCTGCAACCTCCTCAGCTTCCTGACATCCCTCACCGCGGGAGAGGCAGGGAAAAGGGAGAAGGTAGGTGATTGGTTGCTTATCCTGGGGCTTTTTTGGGTGTTTTCTGCTCCCTCTTACTGGTGGCCACTACAAAAACCTCAAGGCATGTGCGGGCTCATCTGCACTCAGGTTTTGTGGCAGAGCTGCTGAGATTTTAGGCAGAAGGGACAAGGGGACAGATGCTCTCGGCTGAGCTGTGCTGCTGGAACAGCTCTCTGCAGGCCCGGCTGGGCTGGTGCAAAACCAAAATGCAGGGGGGCATTAGAGGTGAGCAGCTGGAGAAAGACCATGAAATCTTGCTCTCACCAAACACCCAGTTGGAGCACTCACAAAAATGAGGCGAAGGCTGAAGGACAACGTGGATATTCTTGCTGCAGTGTTCGTTACACGACAGTTCAGAGTGTTAGAAACTGGACTGGAAACAAAGTTCAAAGCCCAGCTGACAGCCCTCACTTTCATATTTGCACACCATCAGTGCACAGGGACTGCCTGGAGAGCTGCAGGGATATTTGCGTATCAGCTTCCACCCCTGGGTTTGGACACTTCAGATTTACCGTAAAAATAAATACCTTGGGAACTTCTGGAGGCTCTCTCTGCCTTGCATGGAGGAGAGCTCAGACTCAGCACACTGAGGGTCATCTTCACAGCCTTGTTTATGTGCACTTGGATTCTGCCTGTGGATCCCCACGTGGGAGCTGCAGAGGGAAGCACCTCGTGTGTCCTTGCACTCCAGCAGCAGCCCTTTCCCTTTCCCCCTCTTGGCTCCATTTCCCCTTGGAACAGCTCTTCCCATGCCTGTTGTGTCCAGAGTGCACAGTCTTGTTTACATTCTAGTTTCCCTTGTAGCTTATGGAATTTATAAATCATATTTTAGCTCACTTTGAGTTTGAAGAAATCACACAGATAAGAAATTCTCTTTTGTTTTCTGAATTCAGTTTCTTTAGTTTTCCATCATTAATGACATTTTCTTCCCAGCTACAGATTATTATCTGAGAACTACTCATGGAATCTGTTGCTCATAACAGCTTTAATATTAAACCCAAAAATAATATTGCTGTCTGAATCAAATTCTTGTCTTAGAAAAAAAGGAGCTTCTGAATTACTTATGTTACACAAGTTTTGACAGCCGAGCACAGGCAGAGCATAATTTTTCAAGATGACTTTTTAGGAGCTCCTTAAAAATGTATTTATTAACACTTTTAGAGCCTCCAGCTCTATTTCTCATGGAGCTGTTCTAGTGTGAGGTCCTGGCCCCACCCAATTCAAGGGAAGACATCCCAGTCATCCTCCCTGTCCCCACAGAGTCTTGGCAAATATTGCCCTCTTTATTTCCAAAATGCTAATGAAGAGCCCTGAAATTCCAAACCTTAATTTCTTGGTAATAGTTTAACTCTCTTCTGTACTTCTGGGAAGTATCTTCTTAATGGATTAACATGATACAGGTACAAAAAGTGACTTCTTAAAGATGTGGGTGCTGCTCAGTATGAAACATTTAAAATAACCAAAGAGAAAACCTCAGCTCTCCCCTATTCCAGGCAAGTTCCTAGGCTGTGTTTAACTCTCCAGGCATCCATCCAAGGCAAGGTACTAGAAAAAATGTATTATGCTGCTGAATCACAGCTTTTTATCTCTGTCTCTTGATACCAACATCCTTTGGTACCTTTTGCTTCTGCCTGCACTTTGACATTCTTGGTACTCCTGTTTTTCTTTAGATTCCCATCATGCACCGCTGCCAGGAGTTCCCGGTCTTTTTATTTATGGTGATTCACAGGGGAATTCCTGCTCCTGAAGAGGTCTGTAACCAGTCCAGAGAGCTCATGAGGCCTCAACTGTTGTTTCTAGGAACCATCCCTGATGTTTTTAAAGGAGAAAAACTTGGGTTTAAGTGCAAAGTTTTCCTCTGAACACCATTTTTTCCCTTTGAAAAGTACTTTGGGAGACAAATTTGCCCATCTCTAAAGCTGACACTGACCAGCAGGCAGTCAGCAGGGACACTTTCTCCAGGCACTATCCTGCTGGCTTCAGTCTCCCTGGCTTTTGGGATTTCCTGCAGGAATTGCTCAGAAAAAGTTGGGAGTGGGTTTCAGGTAACTCAGTGCTGCCTGCATCCAGACAAGGAAAGCTGTAGCATCCAATATAAAAAGAGTTTAAAATAAAATCTGGCTTGAGGGAGGGTTATATACACTGGCTTCCCAAAGTCTTCTTATGCACAGAAGAAATTAAAGTAAGGCTAGAGAGTGAACCAACACCACCTGGTCCAGAGTGTGTAAAGTGGAGTCAAAGGGTCTCCTGTGGCAGATCAACGTGATCCAAATGTTCCACGGACACCCTCTGCACCCAGGCTGTAACACCGCACAGTGTCTGGTCACCAGCTGCTGCCAGAGGAGCTGCTGCGTCCTCATCCCAGCTGGAGAAGTTAATTATCCAGGGTTGGAGGCCAGTCAACGTCAACAGACTAGAAAAAGTAGAGGGGAGAGAAAGGCAGAATCAGCAGAGTTGATATTTTACAGCTACCAAAGGAATCACAACTCCTTTTGCTACTCCTTGGCAGCATCACTCACTGCTGGGCTGCATTTACGAAGGACAGGAATAGGACAGCAGCATCCTGTGGTAAGGAATGTTGATCCACTTAGAGCAATTCCATGGAAAGCGTCTCAAAAATGCAACTATCTTAATAATCCCCAGGAAAGACAAATAGCAAACAACTTACTTCTACATCCAGCTCCAGAATGTCAGCAGTTCTGTTCAGAAGGGACCCAATATTGGGCTTTGTTCTTCCAAAGTCTCCATGCACAAATTCTTTGATGTAGCTGGAAATGCTGGCTAAGGACAGGTGCAGTTCACAACAAAGAAATCAAAAGGGGGGGGAAAAGTGTCTTTTTCTACTCCTAAGTCATTTCTCAGTTAATGTCCTGTTAAGCCCGTAGCTATCTTTTAAGACCACTCCTAATTCCTGGCTTCTGATTCTGGTGCCTAAAACTGCACTCCTGAGCTTTATTTCCTGTTTCATTCCAAAGTGAGTGGTGACTTCAGGACAAAACTGCAACTTGTAAGCAGCAGTAATCTCCACTCTGCGTTGAAGTGCATTAAATCTTGTGGGAAAGCTCGTTTCCAAAGGTGGAAAGTTCTCAGTTAAATTAGAAAAAGCTTAAGTGTGTTTTTAACCAGCACATTTTTATAGCTGTCACATACTTTCTCAGAGTGGTCAACATATGCACAGAGGTGGTGGCATTGTTGAGTGGAAACGTCCACGTGAAATTGTGACATAAAAGCAAATATTGTGCAGCAACACGACTGCTGGACAGCAGGGCTTTCGAAACCCCGCAGTGACCAGGGCAGGAACCTTCCCATTATCCCAAACACCGATCAGGAGGATGTTTGGCACCTGCCCTGAGCAAGGGCAGCCGAGGATACGTTCCTGCCTGAGTCTTGAGGTGCAGGCGGAAGTGGTGCTCGTCGATGAACTCGGATTTCATGGTGTGGATCAGCCGGCACCGAACAGCCAGAGGCCGCCTGTGGAGAACCCGGAGAGGCGTCTTCTGCTCCAGTTTTAATTCCTGGGACAAGAGGAAAGAAAGGACGAAGGAAACGTGCAATGTGCTGCACAGATTGTAGGAGTTGTGTTGTTAATCTCTTTTTTATCTTGTGTTCTGGTAGTTGAGTAATCTCGAGGCAAGACCCGCTTATTCCAAGTTTATCAAAGGAAAAAGGACAGCCATCTCAGAGGCTAAAGGAGGCCTCACATGAACACAAACTAATGGAATCACAAATATAGAGGAATAACCTTGAAATCTCCATAGCCCTCTGCTGGAATGACTCCAGGATTTAGCAGCCCACTGAGAGCCTCAGGGCAATCAGGAAAAAAAAAAATCCCACCCACAAAATGCTTTGTCTAAACTACAGCCAATCCCCTAGAAATAAAAGTGAGTAAAAAACCCCTGAAACGAGATTAGATCTCAGAACAGTCTTTTCAAAAGTTCATTCCCAACTCCCTTTCCCAAAGGAAATGCAGCAGTTTGAAGGGCAACTTCTCAGGAGCAAGGGAAGCTAAAGGACAAGCTTCCCAACAGTTCTCTCCCTGTAATGGCGTTGAGAATGAGTTCACGGGCAAGACCCGTAGGACATGGTGCAGCACAACCAAAACTGAACCCACTTGTCCATCAGACCAACAGCTGGAGAAAGTTCTCATTCCCACACAAGCTGAGCCTTCCTGAGAACCCTTTGCACTCTGTCACAGACACTTCCAACTCCAAATTGTTGCGGCTGTGGGAGAACGGCTTTAGAGCAGAACAAAGGAGCTTCTCTGCTCCTTTCACTTACACAAGATGTTATCTAAGGTAAAGAAAGGGGTGCAGGTGCCAGATGTCCTCCTCTCCCACACACTAGTTTTGGTTACTTGGTCTCCTGGAAGGTGAACATTGCACAAGGATTTGCTGTCTCCACTACCAGCTAGCCTAGGGTGACTGGTGAAGGAAGGAAGGCTGCTATGGAAGTCTTTATAGCAAGAGAAATGCTGATTTAAAAAAACCCAAAACCCAAGCACAGAGGAAGAGACAGGCCCATGGGTGCATGTATTGAACTCTTCCCTAGGGCACCAGGACAGGTGCTATTTAAATTAGCAACAAGAGCTCCTCATACCTTGATATCATCTAGAAAGGCGATATCTTCTCTCTGTATTGCTTTGTCTGTCCATATTAAGGCACTGTAGGTCTTGGTCTTCTCCTCTTCACCTTCCTTCATACGACCAATTGCCTCTCTAAACAAAAGAAATTAATTACACACTTACCTTTAGCATAATTACACCAGGCCGTGAGCGAGAGCCCTTCCCAGCTCCCAAAGTGTCGCTTTGAAATCCCTCGCCAGCGACGGTGAACACTGACCTGGTGACAAGCTGTAAATCTCGGACCTGGATTTTGTCTGAAGAGTCATTAATTGCCTGTGATATTTAAAAAAGAATCGGTTAGCAAAGCTGCTGGGTTGGAGAGGCAGCACAGGCTTTGCGAGTTCCGTGAGGTGCCAGTGATTTACCTGCTGAAGCCTCTTCATCTCCTCCGCAGTGAAACGTATTCTACGAGGATTCACGAGCTCGATTGCAAAGGGCCTTCCTGGCAACAGGCACAGTCATAAAACATAAAAACATGTTGTTCTCAATTAGTGTTGGAGTTTACACAGGAAGGCTGGAAGGTGTGAAGACTGTCTGCTCTTACACAAACAGGGAGAGGACTTGCGGGCTTAGGGATGGAGCATCAGATGGAAGGGAAGAAACAAGGGACTTTTTTTTGGCTACTAAACCTCAGTATCAGCAATAAGTGCAAATTATGACTTCCCAGAAGACATCTTGTACAAGTCTGTGCTAATTAAAAAATAAAATAAGAAAAAAGCTAATTAGCTTATTTTCTGTCACCTACAGCAATGCCCAGGTGCACGGCGATGTTAAATCCCGTTCCCTCAGCTAAACATCTGTTGCCAGAGTTGTAACTGTGCTCAGGGCCAGGACAATCCCCAGCACAGGCAATGCCAAGAATCACTCTGCAAATCAGACAGCAACAGAAACACTGAATTGTTCATTTTGACTTTTTCTTTCCCTCCTCCCTTGGCTACAGCAGCTTCAGCATGTTGGAAAGCAGCTGACCTTTATAAGGGACCCACGTTGCTAAAGAAAACAAGGCTCCCCTACTCTGCAGTGACAGTGAGGGATCCAACAGAAAACAAGAGAGGAATCAGTCTGACATAAATGGCTTAAAAGTAGGCAGTGACTAAAATAAAATACTCTTAACTAGCTATGCCTTCCATGCAGCCAAAGCTACTGAAAAAGGGCTCCTCTTTCAAAGCTGGTTTTATGAAGTCGTTTAGTGTTTGGAAATAAGTATATAAATTTCACTAAAATGTTTCTGAGATAAAACTTCAAAGCATGCCTAGTCACACACTTGGCATTCAGCAAGATCTGTGAGAGGAGCTCCACACAACCATTTCATCTCTGTGTTTCACAAGGGGTCTTCCGAGCCTTACCATTGCCTAGTGTCCTTACATCCACATCTTCTCTTCCAGAGGAAGAAAAATTAAAACCTGTAACAGATTGGAACAAGGCAGGTGAGCCTTTATATTACATTTTTAATACTCTCTACAGCTTCTAAAAGGCGAAATACTTTGTTTCTAAATTTGTTTGCAAAATCTGCTTCGAAGAGTTGTTTTTTTAAACTGGAGCCTGCACTTCACAAACAAATCTCAGAGAGTTCCTGTTTATTCCCAAGTTTCTTGAAAAGCACCTCCAGTTCCTTGGCCTGAATAAGACTACTACAACCAGATTAACATATCCACTGGGAGGACAGGAGAGGGAAGTAGCAGGTTGCTTTTCAAATGAATATTTAATGCAATTTTTCCTTGGGCCTTCTATGTCTCCAATTCCACATCTGTTCGATGACAAATGATGGGCAGTGATTATTTCATCTGGATAACCAACCCCTGGATAAGCATTTAGCTTGTGGAACTTCATGCACTGAAGAAAATAAAGGAATCAAGGTAAGAAACATGAAGGGGTGGAAAGCCAGGCAGATATTCTGAAATACCTGTGGCAAAAACCTTCCTGGTACAAGTCATTTTCTGAATTGCCAACTGTGAAGAAGATTGGTTAAACAAAAACACTGCCACATGAAACCCTCATATTTGCATCGTCAGATCAACTGAGGAGCTACTTTAGTAGGATAAAAGGATCTAATTACTCCCAGATCGTAGCTAAATAAATTTTACAAGCTTTGACTTGGAAGGATAAGAGAGGGATAAAGAAACATCATTTTTTCCATTATATTCCCATATTAAGTGGTAGCTACTGAGAGAAGATCTTCTAGTAATGCTGAAAAATATGTGTGGTAAGAGCTCCCCTGGATACCTACTGTCTGCTTTGAATTCTGCCATTAGATGCTCTGAAATTAGTTCTTCCACTGAAGATTCCAGCTTCCGCTCCCCATCAATAATCCAGGGAGTCTGAGGTAAATTCCTTGAATATTTATTGTACCTTCCTGCAAAAAAACAACCACGTTACTTCAGATCATTCTAAAACCATGAGCAAAGGCTCCAGCCTTGCACAGCACATTTAACTTTCATCAGAGCTTTGTGAAAATAAATTTACAGGCCTAAATTTGATCTGTGGCAGGAGCATTACACCAGCACTAGGGAATGCACGGGGCTGCATCCAGGAGAGTGGCAGGATCCAGGATGGACACGAAAGGTGGACTTGGAGAGCCTGTTGCTGCAGCCCTACCTTCAGGTATTACCCTCCTGCATGAAGTAATTCAGGTTCCAAGCCAAGTTCTGCCATTGTCTGAAGGCTTAAGAAAAGAAACCCAAACTAAAATGCTTTGGCTCGCTACAGGGAAAACCACACGAGGAGCAAAAAGTCCCAGTAATAAATCAGGAGGAACGGCAGGAATCTTGAGAAGGTGCCATGTAAAGAGACTGGCATCCTTGGGCTGATCCCAGTGATGTTTTCATGGCACCTCCATGACAGGCTGTAACCACAGAACAAGCCTGACATGGACGGCCAACGTGAGCTTTTTTATGGACAGGTTTGATAAAAAGCAAAAATATTCACAAAGCAAGGAAGGAGTTCATAAAGGACAAGGAGCAAGCCCCTGCTCAAACCACTTTCAACCTGAAACTTTGCATACAGAAAATAAAAAGAGTTCAGAGTAGCTCTGTGCATTACACTGAGCCTCTGACACCTCAGGGTTTTGGGGGTTTGTATCATATTTTCCTGTCTCGAACAATGTTTCCTTCTTGCATTTTCATCTGCAGAAAAAGCCACACAAACAAATGGGGAAACTGAGTAACAGAGTTTCACTGGGGCCAATAATGAAAGGAGGATGACTCATCATTCAGATGCAGCTTCACACTGCTGAATTCTCTTTCCATAAAATGGAAAAAAGAGACGAAGATTTGCTTTTTTTTTTCTCTCTCAGCTCTCCATTCTAATAATTTTAACTTTTGATCTGAACAAGAGTAGGTTTAAAAAAACAGAAGGTGTTTCTCAGTTTGAGAGCTCCTGAATCCTTAAAAAAAGTTAGGGTGGGAAGTGATCACTAAACACCAAAGGTGAGGTCAAGAGGGCAACGCCCACTCTGAAACTGGGCCTGCAAATTGAGATCCCATCTGATTTATTAAAAGAAAAATATCTGCACTGTACTCAAGAAATTATATTCTGGATTTAGTTCTTCAAAACTTAAATATCCTACCTGGATTTTTTGGTTGGAGCAAGATATAAACTCTAAATGACAAACCCAGTATTAACTGATATGCAGAAAGCAAACCCTCTGCCTTGCTCTTCACACAGTTGAATTCTGATAAAACTATCCAACAAAGCAACCTAAAATAAAAGTGCGTTTGAAAAAGCCTAAAAGGAACTGGATATCTAGGATTCACAAAAATGTACATCTAGCTGTCTAATCAGTAATTAAAAATAAGGAATGGTTATATGTAGAACATCAACTACCCTGCCATTCACTTTTGCATTTTTTCATTTTCCATTTTTCTATATTCAGGATTTTTATCATCCTTTTCAACACATGATGTTGGACTTAAATTACAGGTTGGGTTTTTTCTTTTTTAAATAACCACTTTGCATGTATTTAAATAATCTGTTTATACACAGGACTGGAAGAAGGGTACATACTCTTGCAGATAAAAAAGTTAAATCATCTCAACTCAGGGACCCCCAAGAGTTGCTGCACTACCGGTCTCACCCAAACCTTTCTAAATCCCACTAGGATTTGCAGTTTTGGATGGGATAATATACAGAGAAATCCAGATGGTGGAAACCTCTGAATCCAAATCAAAAGCCAAGCAAGTGAACAGCACTGCTGGGAGCTTGCTGGTGGGGAAGTGCCTTTCCCAAACCATTATTCCGAGGGGATCCGTAATTTCTAACTTCTGACAAAATAATATCTTCAGCAAAGGCAAATATAATTTCTTCCCCTTTCAAACCAGCTCACTCCTGGATAGAGCTGGATTTGTTTCTTTGCCCCTTACACTTAATTACAGGAATGAACAAACAGCAAGAATCCTCTGGGGTTTATAGCAGTATTACACAGTTCTGTTCAAGACAACACAGCAGCAAATAAATGGATCACTTTACCAGCCACAAAAACTGCACCATTGTTGCACTGAATTTCCAGAGCATCACAGAGGTTCTTTGGTGGACTTGGAGGACATGGAAAATGCCTGTTAAAAAAAACCCAAAACAACAGAGTAAAATATATTGGTAATACCAGAACATGATGGAGCATCACCAGAGCAGTACAGAGCAAGTGTCTGATGGTGGCTTCCCACTGTGTGGGATTTTTGCCATATTTACAGCACTTGGTGTTTTCTTAAAACTCAACTCCTAACATTTTGGAAGTATGGGAATATTTCTTGTACCTTACAAACTCTAAAGTTCAAAATAATCCTTAATGAAAAGATCAGGAGTGATTTTCTATGGCCAGAATAAAAAACATGTTTTAACCAGTAAACCAACGGAATTTAAATGAAAAAAATGTCCTTTTGTAGCCACCCCCACCACTACTTACTGAATATTTTCCTCCCCATCCTAATTCTATACAAAAGCACAATACTAAGAACTAGTTTCACTGTATACTTACTTGAGAAAATCCTCTTCTTTTATCTTCTCCAGGGCTTTTATAACTGCCATTCTGGTGAAAACAGACTGCAGAGTGAAATAAAAAAATGAGTCAAGAACTAAGAAAAGCAAAGAAAGGATATGCCTAAGGAAGAAAAGAGCACTTAAACATACAGTGTGTAGTTTTGTCACTGCTCACTTGGGAGCTCAGGTCCAAATGTGCAAAATAGCTTCAAAACAGAATCCTAAATCCATGAACAGAAACCTAAACCAGCTTCATTTTCAGGAGTTCAGTACACCTAAGCCCCAGCTTTTATCTCAGTGACAGCAGGCAGGTAGTTCTGAAAATAAGCCTGTTGAGGAGGAATCTGTTTGTGAAGTTCAAAAGTTGACTGATTCTCAGAACTAAGGGCTCTGAACAGTGGGGCTGGGCAGTTCCTCCTGTGGAAAGCAAGGAGATTCTCACTCCCAAGTTGCAGCAAAAGCAGCAATGATAGTACAGCAGGAGCAGGGACCACGACTGCCAGTCTCTGTGCACAGCCAGGTGCTGCTGGGGATAACTCCAGTGAGAAAAACACAGAATTTCCGTTCCCAGCACAGGAGAAACGAGTGCTGTAACAGGTGAGGTGAAATCCTGCTCTGGGAAGGCTGAGGACAGTAGAAGGTCTCTAAAGGAAGTTCCCAATCAAAGCATGGCCAGGTCTTGAAGTCCCCCAAGGATGGAGCCTGCACACCCTCTGTCCAAAGCCAGCTGCACTGTCAGCTGTCCTCAAGGTAAAAGGCTTTTTCCTGTATCTCCTCTGGACTTCTCAACGTGTTCCTGCTGTCTCTCACCTTTCCACCACGCCCTGTGAGGACCAGCCTGGCTCTCTGTTCTCAGTCATCTCTTGTGGCACTGGGGGGAGATTCAGCTGGGTGCTCCCTAGAGCCTTCTCTTCACTGAGAACCTTGAAGAAGTCCAGCTTCCTCAGCCTCTCCTCCTGGGCACGTGCTCCAGCCCCCAGACTGCCCTGATCACTCTCTGCTCAATTTACAATTTAATGATGTCTTTTTTGCAAACTGGATTGGGGATTTGGGGGAAAAAAAAAATACTGGGTCACTGTTTGGGACAATTCAAGTCTTTGCTCTAAACAGAGTTCCTGGGTGTCTTCAGGAATGCTGCTTGTTCTCCCTCTAAGCATAAATTACAGGTAATAGCACTTCCTCATAGAATAGATGAACTGGAAAACCCTGAAAGCAGCAGCAGGTTTAAATAACTATCTACAGCACACAGCACAGAAATTTTCCCTCAGAAGCCAGTTTTTACACCACTTCTCTGATTAGCACAGCCCTTGAAGCACAGCTTCTCTGTGAGGACGAACCTCTGACAGCTCTTCAGAGCTGGTATTTTTCTTTAGATTCCCCTACATTTTGTTGCCTGTGTGGTTTTAACAGCCAGGCCCTGCTGGTTTAGCTCCTTATGTGGGATTTCCCCCCTTTTAAAGGAGAGCAATGCAGCAAGCAGTGAGTTATAACAATACAACCCTGCTAAAAAAAGAGTGGTGCTAATGGTCAGGTGGAGTAGAGTCAGCAGAATTCCTGGGTCAGACTCTGCCTCTGCCAAACGTTGGCAGACTCTTCACCAGAAAGAATAAAAGGCCTGGCGATGGCTTCTGACAGAAGTTACTTGTCCTCCCTCTGATCACATCACCTGTCCTACTTGTATCAGTTTCCCTCCGACTGGTTTTATCTCCTTGTACGTCCTCTTTTCCATCAACGATTGTGTGCGTGCTCAGGGTCTGCAACAAGTGGCCAGGTCCCTTTTCTTTCCCCCCCTGCTCCAGAGGCAGACAGGATAAAACCATCCTGCACGTATCCTGGCTTTCATTCAGATCAGAGGACATGAAAACTGCAGTGTGATCATTTCCCTTTTGGCTGCCGAGTCTCATCTTCACAATGTGACTTAGCTGAACTGTTTCACCCACAGAGAGCTTGAGGATGTTACTTTTAATGCATGACAATCAAATTCCTAGATCTTAATGGAGGTATTTACAGAGAATGTTCCTAAAATTATGGCCTTTAGACAGCCTGGAAAATGAAGGACCTAAAGCAAAGCACCAGGCTTTTAGTTTTCCTCAGCTGAGAAATGTGAAGTGAATAAAGGAGACGACTTTATTTTCAGACAATTGAAAACTAGAGAGACTTTTGATGAAGGAAAAGCAGACATTGAACACTGACTGAATACCCAGATAAGTTTGTCGCTGTAGCTACTGCTGTGAAATTCTGAATGTCAGAGGAGAAATACAGTGATGAGATCTTACCTGTTTGTTCTTCGCTGGTTTGAAACAGTCTGGACAGGCTGTGGCTCTAAATACAGAAATGAAAATTAGCTGTGCCTCTTAAAGAGAAAGAAATAAACAGACAGACTCACAAGCACAGCATGTAAATGGGTTTTGTACCCATACATCCAGTGTCTCACTTCCACAGCTTAGCTCAGAGCAGATTATAAAATTCATTTTATCCTAAACCAAAAATGGAGCAAGATGTGCGTTGCTTGATCCAGAAAAATCATGAACAAAGCTCTGCTCTTCTGCTCTGATCAACACCACTGTGTCTCAGCTTTGAGACGGGATGGAAAAGCACACAAGAAGTTCAGCTTTCAGTCCTTTCCAATCTTTCTCAATAAAGGTCATGATTAATGTGGAAGCTCTATGCAAGACTTGCTGAGATCTCGAAATCTGTACTTGCTGCTCTTAGACAACGCCCACTACAAACCTGAGATTCAAATTGTCCCTTCTGGATAGGAAAATTCAATTTACTACTGAAAAAGTAACCCCAGGTGTTCAACACCACTTGTGTTTTACCTCTTCAGAAGGAAACTATTGGCTGTTTCACGAAAGTGAAAGCCAAGTCAGTGAAACACTTTTTCTGAGTAGTGTAGAGGAAGTTGCTGTTCCTATTAGTGGATTTCTATGTGTGCAGTCAGAGATGATTTCTGCATTCTGTGTATGCAGTCAGAGATATTTCTAACCTACAACCCAATTTATCATTTCCTCCTGGTGCTTTTCAACACCTCTGTAACTACTTCAGGCTCTAAGAAAGCACCTTTTGCTGTTTCTGTACAAACAACTTCCCTGGCCAGTCTGTGATACAAAGCAACACAAATTCCCTCTTCCAGAATTTCAGTATCACCTTCACCTTAAACATAAACGTCCAAATATGAACCAACAAGAGCCAAGTCAATCTCCCATGTCAAAGCACTGGTCATTTCAGCACACCCACCTCCACACAACTGTGTAGGAACAGCTTGAGAGGTGAGAAACTGCAGATGCCATGCTTGGAAATCCAATCCAAAAGCACACCCAGAGTTCTCCAGGTTGAGACAAAGCCCTACTTTGCTTCCACAAAAACCATGACTGTCACGACTACTGTGACAATTGCCAAATATATCATATTTACATCAAAACCAAACCATTGCCTCAGAATGTGCCCAGAGCCAGCCACTCGCATAAACAGAACTCCTTGGCACCTCAGGGATGACTGTGTAATTAAACTAGGTAATGTGCTGTTACTTCAGAAAAGTGTCCCAAACCTTAATTGCTCTCTAAGTGCCTGTCAAAGAGAAGGCAAATAAAGGGATATTGTCCGGTCACATGGAATAAATCTGAGTAATTGGAATGTGGAATGGAACTTCTTTACAGCTTTCACCTCTACCACGGCTCCGCTTGGAGCACCAGCAGTGCCGAGCTGAAAATACCAGTAAGAGGTTTCAGAGGAAGGAAGGAAGGAAAATTAAATAAGAACAAAAGGGTGCAGGATCCAGACACACTCCAGTTTTCTCAGGAATGCAGGTACCACTATTTAGAACTGTAGTTTGGCCCTACAATTTTCTCCCTCTTTTGCCCAGTCTTGAAGAAGCTGGAAAGAAAAGATGTTCAGCAAACACTGGTAATCATTGTTCCTCATACCTGGTCCATCCCCAAGCTTGCATTCCCTCATCCCCCACCTCAAGACAAATGAAAGATACAACTGTGGAAAACCACAGTTTTGAGCATTCAAAGATCACAAATTGCCAGAACAGAAATCAGGGAAATAAATAAAGGCTGCAAAAAACCCCTCCAGTCTCAAGAAATGAATTTACTGTGCAACACAGACATCTCTGCTGAGCCTCTTTCTATGCTAAGATTTAACTTGCAAATTAACTGAGTGAAACTTAAGTTTTCCAGGAAGCATCAACAAACAGGAAGAGTGAGCCTAATTATCCAGAATCTACTACAGCTAGATCTTGAGAAATCAGATTAAAGGGCAGCTAAATTCACAGAAATATTTTGCTTCTTTGTGTACAGCAGATGCCCCACTGAGCCAGGCCAGAGGCTGTGTGTAGTGGCCAGGGAATTTCTGCTTGTTTTAATCAATCAGCTGTGTTGGATGAACTCACTTCAGAGCCTTCCCTCCTGTCCATGTGTCCTGTAAGAGCAGGAAAACCTAGGCAAGACCTCAAAAGATTCCCCCACCTGCAACTACATGGTTTGAATTTTTAAAATTGGTACAGGGAACAACTCTGAGAAGGGCTGAAATCAAAAAAACATATCTGAATGTTCTCCTTCCAGTTCAAATCAAAATTCTGGATGATTTTTTAAAATTGGCATTACAGTGCAGAATAGATGGTGTAACTTCAAGCTCTGCAACCTTCTGTGGCTATGAGGAAGTCTAGATGCAGGCCCCCTTCTAGTTTATAAACACTGCATATTCTCATCTGTAACAAATCCAAACCAACAACCTTGCACAGTATTTAGATAAAGATCTTTTGGTATTTGTTTAAAAACTTACAGGAAATGGCACTCCTCGTCTGTTTCTGGGTGAGCAAAGACCACGCTGACTTCAAACAGACTCTAAATTAAAAAAAAGAAAAAAAGGATAAGAAGGTGGTAATAGTTGGTTTTGGGTTTTTTTTAACAAACAGGGAGGATATTCTCAAGCACCCGTATTGTAGTTTTAGGAAAATAGTAAAGAGAGAGACAAAAGAGAGAGCAACCCATTTATTCTCTGTTTAAAGACATTAAAACGTGTCTGAAGTCACCAAAGATTATGTGAGAGCACTTCACAGCCAGGAGTGACCTGCACTGGTGCCATCCTGCCAGGGGCTGAGTCAGAGGCAGCCAATGCTCAAAGCCTATTATGGTCACTAAACTCCAGAGCCCTCCCGGGAGTGCAATAAAGATAAAAACCCTGCAGTAGTCACCACCGTAAAATTTTGTCACGGGCTTTGTTTGCAATGACTGCATGGCCTTGGGGCAAAGAGAGGCAACATGTCCTCGTGGATTGACAGCTAGCCCAGAAACTCCAGTGTAATCTCAATTCTACCCCCAATTCCCTCTTTGGCCTTGGGCAAACAACACTCATTACTTCTGTTACTCAGACACCACAACACCTCAGGAGGGCTATTGAAAAGATTGGCTAATATTCAAGTGCCTGTAGATAAAGAGCACTAGAAAAACAACTTTTATGGTACAGGGATGTCTGGAGTGATGCAGAGGTTTTGTTAACTTGGTATGTAAGAAGTTTTGTTTCTTCTTGGATCATCTTCAGGGTAACTGAGTGGTTTTGTTCTTCACTAAAGACAAAACACATGCTGTCAATTAACACTCCTGGGAAAACACAATCTGTAATTATTATGAAAGCTGACAAATCAACATAAAAACTAAGGGAAGCTAGTCCTGGGGTCAGTGCTATGGCTGGTGACAAGTAAAACCTGCAGACTGCTTTGTCTTCAGCAGAAATTTTAGCCAATTGCAGAAATTTTACATTCAAGATGATTCGAGGCGTTTCTGAATCTGTCTGGCAAGCTGACTGCCATGTTCAGTCAATGCGTTTCAGAGAGATTTGAAGGATATTAGTCAGAATCTGCAAGTTGAAAACAGTTTGAAAAAACATTTCTATTGCCTGCTTAGGGGTACTGCAGATCCCAACAAGCCCATGTCTAGTGTTCATTGAAGTGAACAAGGACCAGTCTTTTTCAGTTTCAGGAGTGTGTTTTATCCATAGAACCTGAAGAACTGATCCCACAGAGCAGTGGCAAGGGTTGGCAGGGACAGGAGAGCAAGGAAGGAATGTGTGAGCATTCCTCAGCCTCTGCAAAACAGGGATCCTGGAACAGGAGATAACTGAAAGAGTCTCATTAACAAAAGGAGGATGGCAGCACAAGAGATTTAGCACAAGCCTGTGATGGGTTCAGAAGGTGCAATGATCTGTGTGTACAAAAATGAAGATTAGGCCCCTCAGGACTCAGACTTGGAGAGCTCTGGTTAAAAGAACTTCCCCCTTGCTTTTCCCTACAGTGAATATAGGAGCAATTCAACTGGTTTCTCTGTTAATAAGGAAGAAAGGGTATCTTTTTTTTCCCCACATAAGTGTATAAATATAAATATACACACACGAACACGTATGGAAAAAGAATTAAAAAACAGAGAAAAAAAGTTGTTTTATTTATACGAGACCTTGCCATCAGCAGGAACACCCAACTCTTCTGACAACTGGGGATGAATAATCCACTTATAAGCTTCTTTCAGCAGAACAATGTCATCCTTTGCCAAGGGAAGGCCCAGATTTCTGAATCACAAAGAAATAATAACTTGCACAGGGGTCCGTCAAACACAGACACATGACATACAATATTTCATGATGAACTTAAGTAACTAGTGCCAAGTCAAACAGATGCTTTTTTTTTCTGTGCACAAGAACATGCACTGAGGAAACTGATGCCAGAGCCTCCTGGTGATCAAAAGTTGCCCAAGTCTTTCCAGAGTCTGCCTGGAGAAGAGCTGAGAGATGCTTTTCAAACCACTTTTGGGAACTTAGAGAGCAAAAGAGATAAGAAACCCCAAGCTAGGTCCAACCAGGTAAAAAAGAAAAACCAAAACACATAAAAACCAGCTGCCACCTTACTCTTTGTAAGCATCAGGTACAACTGGAACAGCTGGACAGGGCTATAAAATCAGCTTCTTGCCTGCTCAACGTTTATACAGACAAGTGGTGCTAGATGAGGAGTTTTGTCAGACAGGTCACAAAAGCCAGCACTCACCTCATCTCCTGCTTCACCACCAGCCAAGCAGCATGCTGCAGGTCACCAGCCAGGCCCAGGGACAAGAGAGGGAAAAACAAAAGCAGGAGAAATTAAGGCTCAAAACTCCCAACAATTTGAGAGACTATCTGCAGAAGCAAAAGTGTTTTAAAAACTCATGACCGAAAGGAAGCATCAGGAATTTCATTTAGCTTTTGCTTCAGAAGTGGAAAGATGGAATTGGCGTTTGCTTTTATTTGTAACACATCACTTTGCTCTAAACATCAAATCCTATCTGACTTAAAAAAAAAATAAATGAGGCTTTAGTAAGCACTTTGCAACTTGCTATTAATACCATAACTACAAAAAGACTGACAGCCTGAGTCATCAGTTATCTACCATACAGAGAAATGAAAAAAAAAGTGTCTAAATGAATGGCAGATGAAAATTGAATGACATATAAATTAATAAAACCCCAAATCCAGTCACCATCTATTATAAAATACATGAAATTAAAAATATACTTAGTCTCATGGTAATCTCAAACTCTTCCTGAGAATTGCCCTCTTATTTAAAGCACACCACTTAGTTTAGAAGACATGGGCTGAATAGGGGAAAGATGAGGAACAGAAGAAATAATTCCAGAAATCAGAGGGAGCTTTTAGTACAAATGCTCAAGCTCACCAAAAATGAATAAGAAAAACTCCCCTCAAAACTTCCTACAATGAAGCAACAACAACAGTAACGTTTTCAGTTCTCCTCTACTAACAACAGCTACGAAATGCATTAAGACTGGCAGGAAACAACTAACAGAACCAAGAGACTCAATTCAGTCTGGGTCACCATCCTCACCAAGGATGAATTCCAAAAATCCAGTTGTTTCATTTCAAAGAACCACAATGAAACAGTTTTCAATCTGTAGGCTGCAGGCCACTGGTAAAGTGCCAGAGAAAGGTGCCTCCATAAGCTTGTCATGAAACAAGAGATAATATGCAATGTCCAAAAGAGTTGCTACCTCAAAAGCTGTGAACACCACTGAAATAAATTCTTCAGACTTTAAATTCCTTAAAGAATAACCTCCCCCTAAACCCTGCTGAAAGAATTACTGTCTATTGTCAAGGAAATAATTCCAATAAAGAGGTTTGAAAAGGTTTCAAACTTCAAATAGTAGGGCCAGGATCACATGGGTATCAGAAGGAACCACATCACACATCTCTGATAGAGGAACTCAATCAAAAAAATTATTACATTATCCTTCCTTTGGTACATTGAAAAGAATGAGGGAACCCTAAAAACAGTGCTAGAAATGAAGAGGAAAGAGGGATGGTAGAGAGAGGACACGAGCTTTGTTAGATACATGACTCACAAACCCACAGGCTGCTGAACAAAACAAATACAGTTGTATTGATGGAATTCTGTTTGCTCAAATCACTGTGATTCATTATCCTGCATATGTAGACAGTGTGAGTAAGGCTGCTCCACTTGAAGTATATTGTAATCCTGTTTGCATAATAACCCAGATAAAATCATAAATAAAAGTAGCTTCCATTGAAATTCCTTGAACGTAGCTCTGAACTAGAGGATATGACAACCACAGAACTGGGCCTAGAAATCTGCATTTGACAAATGCCAATTTACAAAAATCCTCTCCCATGCCTTGATTTAGAGCACAAGCAGGTTTGGGAACCATTGGGGTGGCTAATCTCACTCCTTTTCCCTGTTTTCTGGGGATACAACTACAAAATAGACAAAACTTCTGCACGAGAGCAGCTATGTTAAAATGAGACCACAGGTCAGATTTCATCTCCTCTCTCTTGACTTCCAAGTTGAAAGAGAATTAAAGAAATTACTTTTCCTCTTCAATTAAGGGGAAACAATAGATGAGGGTACTGCAAGAAGCCAAAAGATCCCAAATTCCAAATCGCATTCAACCACCAAGCCAGCCAAACCCCTCTCCTCTCTCCCAGCTGTATGTGAAGCAGGGGATCAGATCCCTCTACTCCGTAATTACTTCATGTTTGTGAAGTGGTTTGAAAATGAAAAATGCTCATTACAGAGCTCAAGCCTGCAGGGCAATGCTTAGCAGCAAATCCATCTCTGGAACACACCAGCTCAGGCACTGTATTGATTACAAGCTGCAGGATATTATTCTGGTGCTATCTGAGGGATCACAGTGGCAACAGTTGAAATGCCATGTGCAATCCCAGCAACAGCACTGTTTCAGTGTATTAGAGAAGAGCTTGGAGAGGGGGAATTCCATGGTGAGGTACAGCCAGTCCTCCAGGGAGTCATGACTACAGATGTTATTTGCATCAATGTCCTTGTAGCAAGTACCAGGATGATGGATCACGACTGAGACCACAGCCAGAGCCAGCAGTCACCCTTCTGAAGGGCACGACTCACTTCATATTCTAATAGAGTTGTCTCACATAAACTTGGGACTCCTGTATTTGTGATTTATTTCAATCAAATCTCCTACTTGTGGAAAGAGGCAATTTCTTCTTGGCATCACAGATACAAATACTATGCAAATGTACATTTTATGTCCCGCTCTTCTTCAGCTCCTCTCGTACATTTTAGACTTGGCAGGATGACAACTGTCATAATTAAATGAGCTGAAGGTAATACTGCAAGGCAGTTTCTGATTTTTTTGTTAAAAAGATGATGGAGAAAATCTGTGTGTCACACCAGAGGGCAGTGGGAGGGAGGCTGTCTTTGGGTGTCCTTTGGTGATAAGATTACACATGTCCTTGTACAGAGCAGTTCAAAGAATTAAAAGCAGAAATTTAACAAAGGACCTCTTTTCAACACAAAGCATTTGGAGATATTTTGAGATCTGATTTTGATATTTTCAGACATTTGTACATATTATATTGCTGCTTTTCTGTAGCTGTAGAACAGGGACTGTTTTCACAAATTATTTTTTTAAGTGATAAATGGATAGGTGGTAGATAAACCCCCATGACTTTTAAAGTTGTTCCTTCACCATCACCCCTCTTTACCCCTGCAGTTGGAGCACACTGTGCAAACAACGGGTTTAGCACTTGGCAAGACTGGAGGGATGGAACAGAAGGGCCAGCAGGAACTTCCTAAAGCAAACCTTCTCCCAGTCGAACCGAACTGAAACTGCTTCCAAAGAGAACAGATCCGGTTTTGGAGCTTCCTGCCCACTCATTTCACTCCATCCATTAATTTCTGGACCCACAGCACAACTCTTGTTCCCTTGGCTGTCCCCAGCACTGCAGGACTGCCGGGTTGCTGGAACACAAGGCAGTGTGAGGACATCCCTCACCTGAACTGCAATGCAACACCACCCTCTACCGAGGCTTCCCGGCCAATGCCAGGTGCTCTGTGAACACCTCAGATAACACCAGGCTTAGAGCTGGAGTTAGTCTGACCTGCATTTGGGGTAGGCACACACACAGGCATCCCTGTGCTGACCTAGCTTCAAAGTGCTTTTTGCCATACCTCATTTTTTGGAGGCATCAAAAAGCGAAATGGGAGTCAGGGCAGTTCAGCCGGCCAGAAAGCACAAAGCAAACACACCAGTTATGCTCAATTCAAGGTAGGAAGTAGAGAATCTTATTTTCAAGAAGACTTAGGAGTAGAATAATATGTTAACTTTCACACTGGCATTTGCCCAAGGTGCCAGAACTAACAGCACAAATCACCACTACAGTAGGTGCAGTAGATTATTTCACAAACTGTGTGGGATCAGAGAAGGCCTCACCACACGTTTACACATAAATCCAAGACCATCTACTCTTCTGTCTGCCATGTTCACTGAAGCTTCCACCACACCTCAACCACAGCAAGCATCTGTCATACAGATTCACCTGCTGCCCTTTAAAACATTCCTTTTGCGTCAATATTAGAACAGAACTTTTGCATCACTTTATATCAGAAAGCAGGGGAACAGTGTAAAACATCTCACAACTAAGCAAAAATTGTTGCTTTATTGATCAAGTTATGCTATACTTAGTATTCTCCTTCAAATTAAAAAAAATTACCAGGGTTATACACTTTTCCATATTATCATTATCCTCTGTAATTAAATGAATGAAGTGTGAGCAATTTAAGTTTGATTAAAATTGCCACAAAAATCAGCAGTTTTACAATTGCTGTAAACGGTAGATTCACAAATCTAGACTTCCAACAGACAGACTTCCAAGACAGGTGATTATCCAAAAAGTGTATTTTCCCATCATTTAAAATGCTGAACACTTCAAGAGTTCATGCTCAAATTCCTTCATTTGTATTCTGCACTACCAATTATCATTTATTTCTGGAAAGGCACCAGCTGTGCAGTTCCGTCTCTGAGAAGATCCACAAAGCAGGGCTGGCATCTGTACCAAAGGGAACAATACACTGAGGGTTTAAACAAACTCCTTTCAGGTTTTCTGGTGTAAAGTAACTCCTGGGCTAACTGAAAACCAAAGTGACTCAGACCCTTCATTAATTAAAATAATACTCACCCACAAGGAAGGGGAGAGCAGACTTCACTTCCAGCATGTGTTTTTGGTTTTTTTAAACAGTAACAATTAAAAATCAAACCACCCCCGGCTTGTACATTCCACAGTTAGTTTCTTAAATATGTATTTCATTAGTTAAGTTACTTACCTCCCTGACAGACAGCTGTGGGGGTAGTGACACAGAAAACACAAAACTAGTGAACTGGTAGTCAGCAGAATTCACTTTTTGGCACACCTGTAAGAGAAGGAGTTAAATATTAAACCACAGCAGTGGGACTCAGTTGATAATCTTTATTCTGTATAATCCTAATCACTGTGAATTCATGTTAACACATATTCAGAGAGATGTCCAACACACAAACCAGAGCAATCACTAAAAACTTATTGAAATAGAAGCTCTTTTGTCCTTTGAAAAAAAAGTTGTTAATAAACTGTGTCCTTATTGCTATGAAACAACCAAACTCACTATTTTAAGTCCAAGACCAATTATATATTGAAATTTTAGTCCAACAAACTACACCACAGTGACCAAAGGCTACAACAGCTGACTCAGAGTGTCTTCCATCGCGGCAGTGATACAATGAATTCTAGGGCAATAAAAATGTTTAAGATCCTGGGATAAGACAGGAGCAAACAGGTATACACACATGGAGAAGTCATCCAAAATGCCCACGATTTTAGTGAACGTTAGAGATGGATTCTGAGCTTTCAAGGTAAAACCAACATCTGAGATAAGGAAATTTATGTATGAAATGATTAGGTTTTGTGGTGCATTAACAAGTGCTGTCAGGTTTTTCCACTGCTACTGAAGAGAATAAATCTCAAACAAGTCTTAGAAGTGGATTCTGTAAAAAGATACATATTCTGCCAATGGCAACAAAAAAGAAACAATTATATTGTGCAACAACAGAAACTATATACTATGCTTTCTGTCTTGTCCCATTTTTAGATACATTCATGCTATTAAACCAAATCCCTTTCAACTAAAACTCTGTTGAACATCTGAGAGTCAAGTGTGAGTTTTCTAGCTGATATTTCAGTCTGTCACATGAGCAATTTGATGGTATTTGCAACACTCTGTGCCCTTATTCTCTCTTAAGTCACAATTTCTCTATTATCCACAATCTGTTGTATCACCAAAACATTTTCTTCCTCTGTGGCTCCCTAAGTAGTAGCACTTCATAAAGACAGGTTCATGCTACATTAGAAACATGAGGTTAAGAGAACAGCACTTGATGACTCCTCATTTTCCTGTCACGTAAAAAAGTGAAGAGAGGTCCCCAGTTCCACTGAGGTTTTCCTTGGAGGCAGCTGAACCTCGGGTTATCTCCTAAATCCATGTAACAACATATCTGTTAGTCTTTTTCTTAGGGAAGTGTGCTCCCTGCAGTCACTCCATTGCACCTGCACTGCTATTTCTAAAAAAGTGCCACTATGACAAAGCCTGGGCAAAATTCAGTCCCAGCACTGATGTTACTTCCCAACTGCAAGGATTAGGGATGGAGTTGAATGGTGTCATCTACACTTCAAATATTCAAAACAGGTAGATGTTTTGGTTTGTTCTCTTTCTTTCAAAAGAAACAGAAAACACCTCTTTAAAAAAAAAACAAATAAAAAAAACTAACCACCAAAAAAAGCGCGTGGTGTTTTAAGTCACCAGCTCAATCCTGCAGGCTCCAACATACACAAGCTCCAGAGAAAGTATCCCAAAAGACCAAGAGCAGGTATTTACCTTTTTAATAAAGTCAGCCTCGCAGAACTCCTGAAGAATTCCCAAACACACGTTGCAAACCTTCACAGCCGAGCTCTCCAAGGCAGCATTTCCGTCGTCAGCCGAAGGAATCTGCGGGATGGCTCCGTTGTGGTTCAGATCCTCAGGACCTGCCTCCGTGTGTTCAAGTCTGAGCCTCTTACAAGGTGGGTCAACCACATCCAAACCAACTGTGTCTTCTTTCTCCTGATTGTTCTTCAGAAATTCTTGTAAATCCTTCATCAAATCCTAACACAAACAGAGGAACCATACGGTGGTTGTTTTTTCCTCTTTAGCAAACACAATTCCATAGGGCAGCACTACCCATTCCAGTTGAGCCTTAGTGTATGTAATTAACACCTTGGAATTTATACCCAAAGACATCTCTGAGGCACAACTAAACAGCTCCAAGCTGCATTTCTCTCAAAATAGAAATTTCCAGAGAAAATGGTGCTGAACAGACTTGTTTATCATCCAAGAATGAAAACATTTTCCAGACCCGACTTGCAGANGAATTTCCAGAGAAAATGGTTTTTTTCTTTTTTCATTTTCCAGACCCGACTTGCAGAAACATGTTTATCTTTCCCCCATCACTATTCAATGACAAGAGACACTTGGGAACTTCTTGTCATTTAGATTATGTTAGAGTTTAATTCCTCCAACTCCACTAGCCCAGGAAGAGTTGGCCACTACAGTATAAAAAAAAAAAAGAGAACAGACATGGGTGGGGGTGAAATTAAATACACGGAGTAAGAATTGATATAAGGAGAGAAGCCTACAAAAATTAAAAATTACCTGCATGTCTCTGGTTTCTGTAAGGATGAGAGACAGAGGCAAGACAGTTCAGGAAGAAGGGTTCATTGAAAGGGCTTCAGTAAGAAAGACAGCAGTGACTCAGAGGAAAATTAGGTAGAGGTGCAAAAGAATAAAAAATGGCACAATGAACAAACACTCCTCAAATAATTGGTAGAAAATGGAAAAGGTTAAGGAAGAAAGATGTTAGAAATGAATTCTGGAGAGTGGAAACTTGAGCAAAGGTGAAACAATCACAACACACACCAGCAGACACCAGCATAAGCATAAGGGATTAGAGCAAGCAGAAGGAGATGTTTATTTGACCTACACAACAAGACAAATCTCAAAGAACCAAAACAGAGGGTGAACAAAGAGCCAAAACCAAATTGAGGAGTTTCAAGCACAAGAACAAAGCCAAGAAAGACTGTGCACAGCTCAGAAAAATGTAAAGCACACTGAATTTCAGCACTAAGGTCAGCTAAAAAGGATGTCTAACAACACTGTGTTTCACTGATTTATCCTTAACCTGTGCTCCACAATTCTTCAGCTGCATCCCCCTACCAATGCTACAATTGAATGTAAATTTCCTTTACGTTAAAGGAGAAAGAACAGAGGGAACAGTCATATCTTCCAAAGTGACACAGCCATGCTCTGCAGAAGGTAACATGCTGTATTTTCAGAGTGCCCTATTTTCCAGTGTTTTCAGGCAACTCTCACAGCCAAACTCAACATTTAACCCACAACAATTGTTACGTTCCACGATTCTTGTAATTCCTCCAAACTGCACTGTGCAGCAGCAGCCACTTTCCAGAAGTCCTTTGGCAAAGCATTTTCCTCTCAGGCGAAGAGCCCAAGAATACAACAAAGGACAAACCTTGTGTGGATGTCTATAAAGCATCTGTGATCCCACGCAGCAGAACCTCAAAATGCATCGAGGGCAAGTGCCAGTGTTGAGTAACAGCTGAACAATTGGTCTGTCCTTCTCTGTTAGTGAAGACATGCTGGGCAACTCTAAAATTCAAAACAGAAAATTAAAAACTAAAAAAAAAAAGTTTAGAATAAATAAATTCAGCAATTCAACAATAAAAGGACTCATTTAACTGCGCCGTATTTTGAATAACGATATTTTTTTGTACTCTAGAGAGAATGTAGGATACATGTTTGTTTTAAATCACAGGCACGAGAGAAGTGGAAGATCAACCCAAAAAGACCACAGACTGGGGGAAAAGCTTCTGTACTTCCTAGGTTTTTCCTAGAAAAATGTGAACTCAAGTTCTGACATGGGAATGCTGAGCTTTTGCCCAGTTTTATCTTGGATAAAGTACATGACATGTTAATCTTTACTGAATGAAGGCGGGTAGAGCTAAGACATATTAAGCCCAATTTAAAATGGAAAGTCCTCCTAAAATTGCAGTGACTAAAGAATCAGTGTGTTAAAATCACAGGGAAATAAAAAAGGAGCCTCAAACAACACTTGCCATCCCCTTTTGTCACACAAAGCCCTAAAGGTAAAGGAAGCCTTTAGGCCCTCCAATTCTTTTAAGATTTCTTTCCCACCTCAATGTAGAATTTGTGAGAAATCTCATTATGCTTTTTTTTCCCCCTCTAAAATATTATGGCTAATTTGGTTTCCTGCCATTCTCTCTGCCCAGAACTTTAGAACAGACTGACTTTTTTGGATGAAATTTTGTAATGGGATAGAACCCAGCATTTTTTGAAAAATATGTACAAGAGATTCCCAGTGAGGTGTTCAGCCTTAATGGACATTTAGGAAACTTTAGGAGGCACACAAGGATAACCACAGGGCACACACCTCTGCCAAGTGCTCTCTGCCTCCAGTTATTCCTGGGTTTGGGGGAATTCCTTTGACCTAAAGTGGTTTTCCCATTGGTAAACCTTAACAGATCCTTCCTCCTTCCTCCAGTGTCGCTGGGCAATTCTTTTGCCTCTGCATCCTTCGGCAAGGAATTCCACAATACCTACAGACTGATGAACCACCTGATTTTGGTTTGGGCTTAGCTTCCATAAGCAATATTTGATACCCTCCCAGTTTTTGTGTCCCAAGAAATGGAACATATCAATGTTCTCCAAGCCAACCACAGCCTGTTAGACCTGTAATATCCAATCCTGCTCAGGATTGCATAGAAATATTGCAGCCATGGAAAACCTCCACAGCATGGGAAAAGTTATTAATTCAATGAATTTCGTTTGTCCTGGATTTGGGTTCTTTATGGTAAACTCTAAAAACCAAGGGCTATCTGGAGAATTTCAAACCTGCTTTCAGAAAGAAATAACAAACACAAATAAATATGATTTTAGGTAATTGTTAGCTCAATTCACCTTCATGAGACTTAAATACTGGCACTGTTTGGCACATCAGGGCAAATACGGCAATATTTGTGATATTCTGTGGCAACGTGGGGGGAGGAATCAGGGCCCCCACTCTGGCCCAGCATCTGCTGGCTGAGCTCAGGACCCCCGACACCTCATGTCCGAGGTGGGGGGCAGCTCAGGACTCCCGTAGCGGCCCGACCCCTTAGGACTGAGTGGGGCTCGACACCCCATGTCTGAAGGGGGCCCCCATTGCCCCCACACTGCGGACTGAGCCGGAGGCGTGCGGAGGAACGGGGCCCGCTCAGCACACGGCCGCCCCCAAGCAGGTCGGAGGCGACAGAGACGGGCGCCGTTCCCGCTCCATTCCCACTCCCAGTCCCATTTCCAATCCCACTCCCATTCCCGGTCCCGCTCACCCCTCGCTCGGCGGCCCGCGGAGCCGGCACAGGCTCGCTCAGCCGATGAGCAGAGCGCATCGCTCGGCCGGCGCGGCGGGGCGCTGTGCCCACAGGGCAGCCGGTGGAATAGCTCGGCGCTCCCGCGTGGCCCCTGCCAGCGGGCGGAGCCGAGCGAGGCCGAGCGGGGCCGAGTCCGAAGCGAGTGGGGCCGAGCCGGGGTCGAACCCGAGTCGAGCGGGGCCGAAGCTCAGCCGAGCAGAGCCGAGCGAGGCCGAAGGGGAGCCGAGCCGGGTTGAGCGGCCCCGATGGCGGCGATGCCGCCGCCCAAGCCCTGGGAGTCCCGGCGGCTGCCGGGCACCGCGCCCACTTTCCAGTGAGTGCGGGCGTCCCTCTCCGGGTGTCCCTGCCGCGGCGGCGATGGGTGTTCGCCCCCTCCGGGCGGCCAGGCCCGCTCCCCCGGGGCGGGCTCAAAGGTCGGGCCTGGCCGCGCTGTGCGCGGCTCTGGGGGTCGGGCGGGCTGGGAGGTCGCGCTCTGTGAGGGGTTTGTGCCAGCCGGGGAGAGGAGAACTCGGGAAGGGTTCCTTGCGAGGGGCTGCGAGCCCAAACCTCGCTGCTGTCAGTGGGAAGCTGCTTGTGCGGTGCGGGGAGGGTAAAGCTCTGTTGTCACCAGTGGATAGAGCGCGTTCACGGTCCAGTCTGCAGTCTGGGGGCATTCACCGTCCAGTCCTGGGGGCATTCACAGTCCTGTCTGGGGGCATTCACAGTCCAATCCTGGCGCTTTCACAATCCAGTCCTGGGGGGTTGCAGCTGTGTGATTCCCCGAGCCTCTGCAGCACTGGTGAAGCTGCGTGTGACCCCCAGGACTTGGAAAAGATACCTCTGTGTGTCAGGCTCGGGTGTTTTCCCATCTTCTGGGAGCTCTCCCAGAAAATCCAATCTGCGAGTGGAGAAGGATGGACAGAAAGTGTTTGTAAACTCCGCCGTTTTTATCAGAACTCAAGGAGACCTCGCCTGGTGGCTGAATATTCGTCTTGTTTTGCTTTTGCTGCTGGTGATTGCAGTTAGAGGGAGCTGAAACTGGGCAAAAGGTTGGCCCAACACTAAACATGGAACAGAAACTTCTCAGCAGTCTGCAGCTTGCTAAGCCAGCAATTTGATGTTAATTTTTCGTGGTGGTTTTACCTACTCCATTTCTAAATTGCTTCAGGCACCTTTAAGTCAGGTGTCCCAAGCTGACTGCTGGAAAGAGGGCTGTAGTGTGACTTACTGAGTTCCAGTAGCTGTATTTGCTGTGGTAATAACTTTTTTTTCCTCCTGTTTTTAAGTGCTAAGAGCATTATAGTCTGTGTTGGAAAAAGCAAGCAGTGTAAAGATATAAATATTCTTATTTGCTGTGGAAACCTGTAAGTTTTGCTGAGAGGAAGCTGTTTTCTGCCTTATACGGAAATAGTTGCAGCAAGCAGCAACTCCACAGCAATTCCAACTTGACTTTTCTTCTTTTTTTTCTGTGAATTTAGTGGACTACAGAAGTGGGAAGTCGTGGGAGGAGGCAGTAAACATGGCAAATAACCAAAATGTTTGACTTTTAGGGTGATGATATGCAAATGAAATGCATATATTTTTTAATGAAATGGCAGAAGTTGGACAAAGACCTGCTTGACAGAATTCAAAAGCCAGTCAAGCACTTGCAGAGTCTTATTATAACAGGCATAGATAAAATTGCTTAAAATTATGTGCATACAAAGGAAAAAAAATTGTACTAAATTAAGTACAAATAATGGACTCATAATACCTTTTTCTGCCAACACTTACCAGTAGTAGATTCAATCCCTTGACAATCTGCACAGAAGTAATGAGGTGGTTTGGGTAGAGGGGGAAATTGGGGAATCCAAAGCCCTTGCACATGCTGCATAATTACTTAGATTCTTAATTAGGTCATGCCACCTCTTAAGGGTGGATTTAAAGGAGCTCTCAAACTTTCTTCCTGCCATATCATTGGCTCATTGTATAGGAGAGCTGTGAACAAGCATTGGAACTAAAGCTTTCAGATTGCAAAGTTCATAAATATTCTTGGTAGGGCTTATGAGAGGCTTTCATTTGCAGAAGAATGACCTGGGTGTTACAGCAGCAGGTTTGATGGTTCTGGGTAATGCATTTCATGCATTGATACAATAGTTAGACAAAGTTTTTCCATGTGTACATTCCAGTTTCATGTTTACAATGAATATGTCATTATGGTGGAGGGGAGAGGTTTCCCCCTGAAAGACCTGTGTTTCCTGACTAGATTTTTTACTTCCAGCAAACATTGTACAACATCCTGAGTGTTTGCCTCCCAGGTTCCCTCTCCCAGCACTGCTGAAACTGTGGTATTTATGTAGTTAGCCGAGGGCTCTGGGGAAATGAAAAGCTAAACTCTGGGTGCTGATCTTGCTTGTGTGAATTTGTTTAGGTCTGCTGACTTGGGTGACAACGTGCTGACCAGACCCGGACAACCCGCAGTGGCACGGATACCTCCGCCCATCTTGCCGAGACCATCCCAGCACACGGGAAGCAGTAGCCTGAGCACTTTCAGGCCAGCATATAGCAGTTCTTTTTCTCCAGGCTATGGTTCATACGGAACCTCTTTTTATGGAAGCTATAGCCCTTACAGCTACAGCTACGGAGGTTTGGGCTATAACCGCTTCTGTGCCGATGGCCTTCCCCCCAGCAGGTTTGTGCAGCAGGCTGAAGAGAGCAGCAGAGGTGCTTTTCAGTCCATTGAAAGCATCGTGCATGCCTTTGCCTCGGTCAGCATGATGATGGATGCAACCTTCTCAGCTGTCTACAACAGCTTCAGAGCTGTGCTGGATGTAGCCAACCACTTCTCCCGCCTCAAAATTCACTTCACCAAGGTGTTTTCAGCTTTTGCTTTAGTGAGAACTATAAGATACCTCTACCAACGCCTGCAGCGGTTGCTGGGTCTGCGGAAGAGCTCTGAGAACGAGGATTTGTGGGCTGAAAGTGAGGGCAAAGTAGCTCGTGTTGGCCTTGAAGACAAGGTGGCTAACTCTGCAAAATCCTGGCCCATTTTCCTGTTCTTTGCTGTTATAATGGGAGGCCCCTACCTGATTTGGAAGCTGCTTTCTACACACAGTGGTGAAGAAACAGGTAAAGATGACCTGCAGCACCAGAGAAGTGCAGCATATATTATTCCTTTTGTTACTATCTGTCTAGTGATTAATCTCACACTACAGTAATAGTAATTAATAGATACTGGGGCACAATACTGAATTTTAGGCACGTGATACAAGTGACAGCCTGCTTAAGTAGCCGGTTGTTGAGATAGGATGTGTTTTCATGTTGAAGCTTTGTGTGGTTCCAGAATCATGGTTCCTTTCTATTTCTGGTTCCTTCCTGTTAGATGTGGCGGTTTAGGTTGAATGGGACAAGTATTGGTTGGATTAACTCAGCAAATCATGCTTTGCTTGCTACTTCTGTCAATTCTTTGTTGGAAAAGTTCTAGGAAGGAAGTTAAAGTGTTTTCCTCATTTTCCTTTGAAAAAACACACCAAATTTTGTAACTCAAAGCAGATAAACTTTTGTGTTTGAAAACAGTGTCTAGTAACTGGGCGAGTGGAGAAGATGACCATGTAGTTGGAAGAGCAGAATATGATTTCAATGCTCTCTCAGAAGAAGAAATTTCTTTCCGTGCTGGTGACATGCTAAAATTAGCACCCAAAGGTAAACTTTAAATTTTGTAATTATTTTCTAATCACTTGTGAAGTAAGTTAAAGTGTAAAAGTCTGAAAATTAAAGCAGAAAAATCCAAAACCACCTTACTTGATCAAAGTCCTTATCAGCACTGATTTTTTTTTTCTCCCCATTAAGGGATTACCTGCATTCTAATAAAACTCACTGAGTAGTTTTGTTCAGTTCTGTTGAATTGTTTTGTAACTCGATGCCTTTGCATTCTCTTCTTCAGACCAGCAGCCCAAAATCCGTGGTTGGCTCCTGGCTAGTTGCGACGGCCAAACAACAGGACTTGTGCCAGCTAATTACATCAAAATCCTGGGCAAAAGAAGAGGTAGGAGAACAGTGGAAAGGAGTAAGGAGCAGCGGCCAGCCTTTCCCAGCACATCTGTTAGAGGAGCCTCTGCTGCTGTGACTTTAGAGGAGCAGGAGGCTGCTTTTGAAACTGTTTTTGCTGGAAGTAATAAAGTTCCCGTTGCGTCGGACTCGGCTGTGGTTAGTGGAGACAAACAGGAACTCTAATGCACTTTGATCAACAAAACAACTGAACTGTGCTCTGTTGATACAACTTAGGGCTTGTTGAAAATCTGGTTTGTAGTGGAACACTGGTGGGTCTGTACCAGTAATTGCTGCTGCTGGCTGGTGAAGGGGTGGAGAAATGATTGCTCACATTTGTGGTATTTATTGTTGGCTCCCTTAAGACTGCACATCAGTGATTCTTTCCAACCACCTGGCAGCAACTCTGAGATCTTGAGATAAGGGGAATTGAGGCATTTATAAAAAAGCAAACAAAAAAAAATTAGGGTCTGCCATTCTTGTTAAGGAGACAAACTGTTGATGAAATTTGGAGGTTAATACCCAGTCTCCATTAGAGTATTGGCTCAACAAGAAGCCTCTTCAATAGAGGTGCAAAGGGAAGATTGATTTCTCTAAGATGTCCTCCAAAACTGCACACTAAACACCATAAAAGAGTCATAGCACATTGTTTTCCTGTGAAAGGAGGGAGAATTGCAGGAGATTTACACAACTGAATAGTTCAGAGTTTTAGGTTGCTTCTCATAAGACATAGGGCTCTGTTATAAAGATCTTAGCTCTTAGAAAAAGGGACTTGGGAGGAAGGGAGGAGATAAAGAGTTTACAAAGGAGGAGCAGTGAGGCTTCACCAGTAGTTCCACCAGTTCTCTTTTGTTTATTAAAAGACGTTAGAATAAAGGGTATTCTGCAGTCAGGCACTTATTAGTCGTTACTCCCTTAACTAACTTTGCATCACTCTTAGCCATTTTGTGTTGTAGCATGTTAGCTGCCTATCCACAGCCTATCCACTATCATCTGCATCTCAACTTATTTCTGTTCCTTACTGGTTTTGTATGAATGTCAAAATATCTGCCCTGCCTTTTAGAGCAGCAGGAAAGCATTGAGTTGGGGGAAGTTGAAAGCAATTGGAGCAGTAAAGAAAAATTAACGTTTCTTGCTTAACTGTCTCAGTTAGAGAAGGTCTTGGAGTTGGACAAACTTTGAAGCCTTTCAGGTGGTAAATTTTGCATCTGCCCATAAAATCTGAGAGCTGGTTTATCAAAAGCCATAAAAATATTAAGACTGAACTGTTCAGAGTATTTTCTTCATATGAGTGTTTGAGAATTCTGTCTTGAAATACTGTTTTGGTCTTTTGTTAAATGAGGCAAAGATAATTAAAACTTTTTTTCCTTGTAGTATGTATGTATGTATAACATGTTGAAGGTTACATCAATAGATTAAATAACTAAGTTTGTCTGAATCATTAAAATAACTTTTTTTTTTCTTAAAGGTACTTGAAAATATAAGTAGGGCATGTGCCTTTGCTTAATCGATGGAGAAGTTTCAGTTTGACCATTCCTACAGGGATCTTTAACACTCATTATGTGTTAACAAAGCTTTCAGTATTTATATTTGAATTGCATTTGCTGACCTTGACTTCTTGGAAGTCTATTGACCACCACAAAACTCAGACAAAAAAACTGAAATGAGCACAATTGTATTGAGTTGGAGTGGCTGAAAGGACAGATATTATGCTGGAACCTTGATTCTAAAGTAATCTCTGAATACCTGCTGTTGATAAATAGAACAAGAATTTTAGTGGTTGTGCTCAGGTATTGAGAGGTGATGACTAGAATAACTTATAGTAAGTTGTTAGATTTTCAAGTGCAGATATAAAAGAAAGACTAGTTAAAGGGCAAGTGAGAAACCTGAAAATAGGTTTAATAGGTTTAAAACAGAACATGTTCCTGAGACACGGCCCTGTGTACCAGGGCATAGAAGAAAATTATCTATATTTTGAAATTATATCTGTTGTTGAAATGAAAACAGCAAAAAAATTTAGAAATCTAAAATACAGAGAGGAAAAATGGGGGAGGGGGTGTCAAACATACAGTTCTGTTTGTAGAGTGTGTCCCTGGAGGGAATTAATTTACTATCATGAGATTTAATTAATGGACTGCCAGCTTCTGTGTCAGTGAAAGGTGTCACTGAGAGGCAGGGTCTTTAAATGAATTAATAAATAAACCCCAATTTTTTTTTTTTCCCTAGAGTATCTATTCAAGTAGATTTTTTGTTTTTATAGCTGTTTTCTTCCTGTGTTCTGGCTTGAAACAAATGTAGAAGACAATACCGTGATGTTTGATGGAATGTTTAAGTCTTACTGATTTTTGAGACAAGTTTAATTTCACTTTCAGGTCATACTATTTTGAAAACAATTCCTTCAGTATTAGGATGGGTTATTCTAAACTGACTTGTCTTCATTTTAGTTTGACTTAGCCTACAAGTCATTGTCATCATTGTATCTGTTAAATCTCAGTGAGAATTTTGATCCTTTCAATCTTGCAATTACTTTAATTGGAAAAGAAGGCTCTGAGGAAATTAAGTTAGCTATTTTACTCACAATTAATTGTACTGATTGCAGAAGGGTATTAAAGTGCATTGAAGTAAAAGATACACTACAATTCCTTGTCTGTTTCTGTCCATGTGTCAGGCTACAGAAAAAAGACCTAAATGAACACTGGGCGAAAAAGGAAGGCTCCTGGACAGGCTGCTCGAGACTTGCACAACTTTAGGAAGGGGAGAAGACTAAAAGGAGCAGGTGTGGCTGCAACAGGAGTGTTAAGAGAAGATCAGGAAAGAGAGGTTGTTGTAATATTGCTTCACTTAGGCAATCAGCTCTTACGTTGAGGTCTGTACATACAAAGTTATCTTTATGTTATTCTTTGGAACTATTTATATACCTGTAGCAGACCTAGAAGTCTGTAAACAGACCTGTGACATTTGTTGATAAAAGATTTTAGTTTATTCTTATGCTTATTGTTTAGTACATCAACCATTTTCTGCTTGAATGCTGTGAGCTACTGCCAGGTGTCAGCTCTGAGTAGTTCTCTGGGTACAAACAGAACATGAACACATCCAAAACTTCATTCTGAATAATAAATTTAAAATACTCTGTCTAGTAAAACTGAATAAATTCCCCACTTTTGCACAGGTTCAAAAACTCTTCCTTGTGTGGAACTAGACCTCATCTGGGATACTAAGGTTATTTTCACTTACTTGGTGGTCTTGGTGGAATTTGCTGGTGAGGTAAATACAAAGCAAATGCAGTTTCTTACAAATCTGATCTGTTTGCAATGAAAATTTTCCAGAAGAAGCACAAACTTGGAAACCAACAGAGGGATTTCTTGATGCACCATTGCAGAAATACTCCTGTCTGCAGTAGTAGCAGAGCTGCACTTGTTCTACAAAACATAACACAAAAGGTTAGGTTCTTACGTAACTCCTTCCAGATTTTTATCCATGCAGGTGTGGCCCTTGTGTTGGGCCTGGTGAACATTTTTGGGCTGTAAAGGCAGTAGTAATTGTGTGTGTCCACAGGTGGTGAGACTGGTCTTTTCCCCTCTCCTTGTGCCCACAAGGACCGGCTCCTCTGCAGACCAATCTGAAGCAGGTTTGGGCTGAACAATCTCTCTCCTGGGCTCTGTGGCCATGTGGAGCACAGCCTTTAAACAGCTGGGTAATCTCTCCTTGGAACAAATGTGCTGGTATAACTGGTTTAACCAGTAGCAGAGGCATGATGTCAGTGCAGGGCACCCCTGGATCTTTCTTACCTGCCTTGAGCTACTGAAGCTCCCTAAATTTCACAATAGTCACAAAAGTATCAGACTCAAGCAAATGACAGGGATTATTTATGCTGGCAGAGTATAAATAAACACTGTTGTTTGGTTTTAGAAATGAAAAATACAAAAAGATTGTTCCAGTACCTCTAAATTATTGTAACTGATCAAGCACAGCCTCTAGAATAGCAAATGAGTATAATTTAAGATACTGATTTTGTTTATTCTCAAATACTGATATTAGTATTTTTTTTTCTTATTTAACAAAATGAACAGTGAGGGGCTGAACTTCTGCCTAACAGCACAGGTTAATTAGAAAAACATGTTCCAGTTCTCTGACATACCGTTAAGTTTCCATTCATCATGAAATAACTGGATGTCATCACAATATAGCAGTATTCCGGCTTACTGTGTGGATTGCTGTGGGATGGTATGAAATAAGTGTATTCTGCTTTCACTGAAACCCAAGGGAAGCTTTCAGACTGACTTAGAGAATTTGGATTTCAAATACTTCTCTACACTGGTGGAATCCATTTTTTTCTGAACTTTTATGTGCTTTTTTTGCATTCTCTCTCCTCATTGTATTACTCCAGAGTTTATGGGTGGGGTTTTTGGAAAAAAAAAGTATTCATATCCATGATTTTTACCAAAATACCAAGAAGGATCGGAAGTTACATAGCATGATTGGGAAGGATGGTTACATAGGAAAAGGGGATCTGGGCTGATGTTTAGCAGAAATGGGTGGTTACCCACAGGAAGTAATTTTAAAATGTTTGGGAATGCTTGATGCAATAGTATATATGCAGTAGGAAACAAACCAACAGTGGGTGAAATAATAGGATTGGGACTGCCTGACCCTTTGCAGAATAACTCTGGTAAACCACTCTCAGTGGTTTGGCTGTTCATGTAATTAGCTCTAAGTTCAATGTTCTGTTACTGTTTCTGTAATTAACAATGTGTCAAATATTTACATCAGCTGAAAACCTGGGAAAAGCTGAAACGGAGGCTCCTATCTTTGGTCAGCCTCTGTGGGTGCGGTGTGGAGTGGATTAACACAGCCTTGCTTAATTTGCTTTGCTTATATCGTGACACTAATACTTGTGTGATGAATTATTTTGACAGGCGGTAGGAACTTTTGCCCAGGCTTTTCCTTCACTGCAAGCTCTGGCAGGTGGGAATGCCGTTATGAATCTTTGCCACAGAAATCCTTTCAGAGTGACTCCCGTGGGGCTCTGCTCAGAAAGCCAGAGCGGGGCGGTGTGACGTCACGCTGAGCGCGGGCGAGGCCGGCGTGACGTCACTTGTGGCACTCAGCAGTCCCCGCCCCGGGCAGTGCGTGGGGACCCAGGCCGGGCCGCCTCACCGTCCGAGGCGCGCCGTGACGTCACCGTGACGGCGCGCGGGGCGGGGCGTTGCCGGGGCGACCGGACGCCGCGCGCGGGGCGGGAGGGGGCGCTGCC